>JASANF010007162.1:0-14161 GCA_030248245.1 Trissonchulus sp. WLG1_4 | reverse complement strand
CCCACTTTCCGGAGCGCCCCCTCAAGGTGGCGCTCTGAATAACCGACTTTGGGCGATAAAATTTTTCACGTAAGTTTTCGTTAATTAACTCAAGAAGAAAAGTTGTTGCAAATTAAATTAGCTTTCATTTGATGTATATTTAGGTGTGTTTTGATGATCAAAATAAAAAATCAAAATTGTGCATCAAAATTAATTTTGATTTTTGATGCAGCATCAAAATCCAAATCAAATCAAACTTTGACCATTCATCAAAAATCAAAGTCAAAAATGGTTGTTTTTAGCTCCGCATCAAAAATCAAAATCAAAAATCAAAAACCTTTTTAAGTTTGCATTTTTGATTTTTGTTTTTTGATTTTTGGTTTTTGATGCAGCGTGCAAAATTGTTATGCCACTCTACAACCAAGCTGGATTTCACACACGCACACACAATGTGGTAAAAAAATCAATAGTGACCTTGCTCTGCTGGATCGTTGTGCTGCCTCTGCATGACTTAACTGTACATCGTATTATTTTTTGCTGTTCGCGCTATTGGGTCACTCACTAATTTTCAGGTATGTAAGTTGCATATTATAAAGTATAATTATTATTAGGCTAAATTTTAATATATTATATAATATTCTTATATTATATAATAAGCAATAAGCAATAGGCTGCGCAGCATTAGTTCAATAAGCTGTTTGTCACAAGTGCAATAAGCTCGCGTTGCACAAAAAGCATATTGCCTTTTTGATTTTTTTGAAAAGCAACCTTAATTTTTTCATCGAAAAAATAACATTTTCTTTATGTTGTAGTCTATTGCTAGCCTTCAACTATGGCAAGCGCACGGTTGCTGTGTTAAAAGTCTAGGGTGAGGTACAATTTTCAGCGCTTATTTATAACTAAAAAACGGTGTGTCCTATCCCCCTAATCAACTGATTATGTATATCATTAAATTCGTTATTAAAAGGTGATTCCGCGAGCTCTGCACCACGCCCGTAACTTGAGCAATGGCCAAAAAACCAGAAAGTGTCAGAGTCTGGCTCGCAAGAGAAAAAATTTCTTTGAGTTAAAGGGTTAATTCTGACTGGAGCTACTACTGCAGACTGCACCGATGACTGATTGTGATAGTAACACAATAATAGATTGTACATTTTTGAAATTAAATCGATTAATAACAATAAAAAATTCGTACTATATAAGTCACAAAACAAAATTATTGCGCACGTACACTTCAAAGTAACAAGACGCAGCCTGTATTCTTTACCTGCCGAGGCCCCATACGCTAATACAAAGTGTTTTTCCTACAGTTTTGAAAGACTCGGTTAGCTAGTTATATTCTCGTTAAATGCGTATGTAGTTATAATTCCAATTTTATTAATGACGGAATTTAACTTACTATTAATTAAACTAAAACAGTTTAACCACCAACTATTAGATAGTAACTAGACAAATTTCGCTAGTTTAATATTTTAACAATTAGCTATTTACCTAAATTAATAACAGTAATCGAATGTCGGCCGGTGTCTTAACTTTAACCGGCCGGCCGGCTGGTTTTGACTAAGACTCTCAGGCCAGCTGGCCTAAAATTGCGGCCGGTCACAAACACTACATTTGCCCGTATGTCCTAACTAAATATGAATAAACTAGGTAGTAGGTACTGAAATATTGTTGGACAGTTTTTTCATTGTGTTCTTACATATTTCTAGTCGCAATGAATGCCCTGTGAGCTGCTTGTGCTATGTGTTTACGGTTTTCATGACAGCAAATGTATCCTTAAAGCATAATTTTTCACCTGTAAGCACTTCTAAGTCCACTTCAAAAGATCGACTCCTACCTTCAGCCATAACTAGTACTCCAAATACATGGTATAGTCTGGGTACCTAGCCAACCCTCAGACTATCAAAGCTTTACGGTATGTGACTAGCGTAAGGGTGGTCAGCGCGAAACGCGTGTGTTTACTTGGCGTTTTTTGCAGAAATCAAAAATCAGAAATCAGAAATCAAAAGTCAAAATCAAAATCCAAATCAAAATCAAAATTATAAATTTAAAAGTCTACATCAAAAATCAAAATAAAAATTCCAAATTTTTGGTAACGCATCAAAAATCAAAATCAAAATTCAACAAAATTGCGAAATCAAAACACACCTATGTATATTACGTCAAATTTGGTTTAACTTGAAATTTTAACCTATTTTTCAATGGGAAAAAATCTTTAAATCTATATACCAAAAAATTCTATATGGCTTTTGGTACTTTTTGAAACAGTTCTTTGTAGCTAATTGCTAGTTGCAACTTTTCAAAAAGTCGTTTGTGTAGGCAAACCTTTCTAAAATAATTTCCGAAATACGTTGACCAATATTGACAAAAATACACTATTTTTCAAACTAATTTTTCGTTAGCTACTTTTTGGCTTGTGAAACTTTTCTCAGCGGATTTTAGTACAGAAAAATTAGCTCTATTTTTTAGAAAATACGTATGTAGAGGCAAACTTCAGGTTTCTGAAATTGGGCTATGGTGCGCATTTTTTCAAGATTACTCTCAGCTGCAAAAGCCGATTCAAATGAAACTTTGCACACGGTTAGAACAGACGTATATGGAGGCACCGCACTTCTTGAATTGTAATTATTATGATTTGCTTCAATACTACAGCCCTTTAAAGACGTCACTTTTGATAAAAACTAAAATAACTAAAAATTTGCCGCCACTAACTAAAATTCGGCAAAAATGGTGCCTCGGCAAGATAATTGTCTTTAATTTAAGCTATTGATTGTTAAATTTGGTTTAGGCAACGTTGATTTACGTCATTTCAAAAATTAGACAAATTTGGCAAAATTTCAATTTTCATGTCGTCATAAACTTCGCTAAAGTGCTATCAGAGCTCTCAAACTTTGCAATAATACTTGCCTGGTGTGTGTCTTGGTTGCGCTTAAGGAAAAACTTCGTATCAGCAAGAAACGAAAAATTATATTAATTTGATTTATTGGACGTTACTCAGAGCGCCCCCTTAAGGGGGCGCTCCGGGAATCAAGGTATTGGGCCATAACTTTTTTCAGCTAACGAATTCTAACTTGTGTCAAGAACTACAGTTACTCGGAATAATGTGGGCTTTCATTTGATACCAATATCAAGATATTTGAAAAATTGCCAAATTTTGCAGTTTTTAGTGGCAAATTGCCAAATGGGTGAACATTGAGCAAAAATTTATTAAAAATTCATCAATTCACATCATTAGACACAAAATAGCAGTCGAAAAATGTTTGAAACGGCAAGATTAATTTTTACGTCCATTTTTGCCAGCAAACCGGCTTTTACCATAAGCTGTGTTTGTTTTGGGACATTTTTAACATTATCTAAAAAACTGTGTAACATTTCTTAGCTACCTAAACTGTTCTTTGCTATGGTCTTGGGCATACATGTACCCGGGGTCTCGGTTTGGGGGGCTTATCCCAAAATTTTCGACACTTTAGGGTTGGCTTGTCCCAATATTTTGTCCCAAAAACGCAAAAAATTCCAATTTTTGCCTAAAAATGGGAAATTTTTGCAAAATTTCGATATTTTTAGCAATTTTTTCGTTTTTTGGTCATTTTTGAAGCATTTTACGGCGATCTGAAGCGATTTTGGGGTTTCAGAGAGGGGGGCTTGACCCGACTGGTCAAATCTGAGGGGGGGCTTGTCCCGGAATTTCAAATCCTGGGGGGGGGGCTTGCCCCCCCCGACCCCCCCATTTACATCTGTGGTCTTGGGTCCCCAAAATTCTGCAAAGTTTTAGCGCAATCGGGCAACGCTACGCAAAGTTGCTGGCTCAAAAAAATTATACTTAGCAGTGCTCACGGTAATTTTCGGCATTCGATATCTTTTGGCTGCTTCAACCGATTTGGCTCAAAATTGGCATGAAGATAGCCTATCATTGTGCGCAGTTGAACATCCTTTTATTTTTTTAAAATAGTGTTCTAGAAAATGATATCATTTCTTTTAGTGCTGAGAGACCGACCTCAAAAATACAAAAATTGTAATTTTAGCAAATTCGCACTAAATAATCAAAAACAAAAATAATGTTCAACTAGAGGAGGGAGCGCAAGGGCTACATTTTGATATATGACTCATGAGTTTAAGACAAACATGCTATTAGTTATCGCTTGCCGAAAATTCACTCACGCGTAGTGCTCTCGCAGTCACGTGACATTATCACGGATGATTTATGATTTTTACACAAGGATTATTTTATACGTTACTAATTACTTATTTAGTAATATTTTTTTTTCCAACTTTTGCAGACTTTTGAGGCAACTCCCGATTCCCGAGCGCCCCCTTAAAGACTTCTGGAAGTCTATTCTAATGCCTAAAAGAAATGGCCACTAGAAGAAATGGTATCATTTTCTAGAACACTATTTTAAAATATAAAAGGATGTTCAACTGCGCACAATGATAGGCTATCTACATGCCAACTTTTAGCCAAATCGGTTGAAGCAGCAAAAAGATATCGAATGCCGAAAATTACTGTGAGCACTGCTCAGTATAATTTTTTTGAGCTAGCAACTTTGCGTAGCATTGTCCGATTGGGTTGACACTTTGCAGAATTTTGGGGACCCAAAAACCTAGTAAAAATCAGTTTAGGTAGCTAAGCAATGTTACACAGTTTTTTAGATAATGTTAAAAATGTACCAAATCGCACACAGCTTTTTGTAAAAGCCGGTTTGCGGGCAAAAATAGATGTTAAAATTAATATTGCCGTTTCAAACATTTTTCGACTGCTATTTTGTGTCTCATGATGTGAATTGATGAATTTTTAATAAATTTTGGCTCAATGTTCACTCATTTGGCAGTTTGCCAGTAAAAACTATAAAATTTGGCAATTTTTTAAATATCTTGATATTGGTATCAAATAAAAGCCCACATCATTCTGAGTAACTTTACTTCTTGACGCAAGTCCGAATTCGTTAGCTGAAAAAAGTTATGGACCAATACCTTGATTCCCGAGCGCCCCCTTAAGGTAGCGCTCAGCAACAAAACTCATGTTTGGCGCTCAGCTCATGCAATAAATAGCAATTCCACTTTAATTGTATATCAAATAGACATCAAAAAAACCTATTTACAATACAGTTCAGCACTTTAATGTGAATGTGTCAAATTTTATGACCATGTCAAATTTCCTATTCACACTAATTTTGTTTTCGACCTAGCTCAACGAAACTTCAACCGATTTTGATGATCTTGGTATCAATAGAAAGATCTCTCAAAAATCTTTCATAAAGGTGGCGCTCAGGGGAACCGACTTTGGCGTTTAATTTTTTTCAGCGACATTTTTGACCATAATGTCTTGTAGGAAAGTTGTTCAAAATGAAAATAGCTTTCATTTGATGTGCACATTGTGATAAAAAAATGTTAAATTTTTTGGACAATTTTGTAGCAAAAAAATTTTTGTTTCCATATAAAATGATTACTCATATCATTGAAATATGCGGTTTCTTAGCTTTAAATTGATGTATTAAACTTACGAATACGTTGAAGTTTTGCTGAGTTATTTAGCCGTGAAAATAGCAAATCCAAAATGAAAAACCTACAAAGCTGATAAATCTTCGAAAATGTCAAATTTTTGATTTAATTTCTCAAAAAATTGAGTATGGCTTTTTGTAACTTTTTCAACGGAAATATGCAGTCCTAGGAAAGGTCTAATTTTTGAAAAAGTGAAACGTGTGGGCAAACCTTACATTTTTGCGTAGCGAAATCGACTACTTTTTTTTGACCTGGGTCCCAGCTGCCGTTTGCGATTGAGTTGAAAATTTGCACAATAAAAAAAAATATAAATGCAGACGTGAAAGTTTTTCGATTTTCAAATTTTGGCCCGCAGCACTTTTTGTAGTCGCTCAAATACGACTGATTTTTGAAAAATCAATTTTTTGCAAAATCAAAAATAAAAATGAAAAATCGAAGATCAGTCACTTCTTGACGCAAGTCCGAATTCGTTAGCTGAAAAAAGTTATGGCCCAATACCTTGATTCCCGAGCGCCCCCTTAAGGTAGCGCTCAGCAACAAAACTCATGTTTGGCGCTCAGCTCATGCAATAAATAGCAATACCACTTTAATTGTATATCAAATAGACATCAAAAAAACTATTTACAATACAGTTCAGCACTTTAATGTGAATGTGTCAAATTTTATGACCATGTCGAATTTCCTATTCTCACTAATTTTGTTTTTGACCTAGCTCAGCGAAACTTCAACCGATTTTGATGATCTTGGTATCAATAGAAAGATCTTTTAAAAATCTAAACGTGATTGATCTTCGATTGTTCATTTTTATTTTTGATTTTTGAAAAAAATCGATTTTTCAAAAGTCTGTCGTGTTTGAGCGACTACAAACAGTGCTGCGGGCCAAAATTTTCAAATAGAAAAACTTTCACGTCTGCATTTATATTCTTTTTTTCATTGTGCAAATGTTCAACTCAATCGCAAACAGCAGCTGGGACCCAGGTCCAAAAAAAGTAGTCGATTTCGCTACGCAAAAATGTAAGGTTTGCCCACACGTTTCACTTTTTCAAAAATTAGACCTTTCCTAGGACTGCATATTTCCGTTGAAAAAGTTACAAAAAGCCATACTCAATTTTTTGAAAAATTAAATCAAAAATTTGACATTTTCGAAGATTTATCAGCTTTGTAGGTTTTTCATTTTGGATTTGCTATTTTCACGGCTAAATAACTCAGCAAAACTTTAACGTATTCGTAAGTTTAATACATCAATTTAAAGCTAAGAAACCGCATATTTCAATGATATGAGTAATCATTTTATATGGAAACAAAAATTTTTTTGCTACGGCTACAAAATTGTCCAAAAAATTTAACATTTTTTTATCACAATGTGCACATCAAATGAAAGCTATTTTCATTTTGAACAACTTTCCTACAAGACATTATGGTCAAAAATGTCGCTGAAAAAAATTAAACGCCAAAGTCGGTTCCCCTGAGCGCCACCTTAAGGTGGTACTAACGAATGTGCAGTGGTGTTTAAATTTTTGAAGAAAATTAGTTATTTCAAACTGTATTTTTTGAAAAGAAAGTTTGTAAAAAATTGATTCACATACACAAAATGGCAAATGAAGTTAGCGGGATCATGTGAAAAATTTTTATGAGCAAGCCAAGCCAACAAGCCAAACTACACAACAGGAGAATGGAAACTTAACAGTTTTGGCCACTTTTCTAAGCGCATGCGCAGCGCATAAACACAAAAAAGAACATGAATAAACGTTTGCAAATTTTCTAGACCCAAAATGAAAATTTTTTAAATTGCTTAAATTTTTGCGCAGATATAGAACTCGAAAGTTGAGTGTGAATAGACACTTTTCACTTTGAAACCGCCTATTTCATTTAATAATTGACAAATCATAAAATTGTACATTTTGGGTCTAGATAATTCACTTTTAAATATTTGTGCCATTTTTTGCATGTTTTTGTTTTTAAACTCTTCAAAAAGTGGCCAGACTTGAAAGTACTCAAAAAATCCAAATTGGTTTACTTTCAACACGTGCCACACAAATCATCTTTACAGTTGTATATCAAAACTTTGCTTAAATATAGGAGAAAAGTAGCGTTTTCTAAGCATATAAAGAACATACTCTAAAGTTAATTAATTATTGAATACTGGCCTGTTGAAAAACACTGCACATTGAGAATCTGATTTTTAGTGGCGCTTCGAGAATCTGATTTTTGGCGAATTATTTTTCCTGGAGCAAAATTGACCTATGGTTCTTGAAGAAAAGTTGTTCAGCAGGTGTTCAGGAGTCGATTGACGTGTATAACTAAAAATTAAAAAATTTTGAAAAAAATCCAAAATCTGAAATTTGCGTTTTTGTGAACATTTGTTTAATACGACCAAACAAAAAAACCGTGCGCAAAAAATCGAGATAAAACTAAATTATAGGGATGTCGCGGATATCCGCATCCGCATCCGCATCCGCGGATGATCCGCAACTTTTTGACATCCGCATCCGCATCCGCAAAAATTTAATGTGCGGATGTTGCAGATTCGGCAAAATTTAGTAAAAATGTAAAAATCGGACGACAAATTTGATTTTTGTGCATGTATATGCCAATATTTTTGCTCTTAAAACAGTGGATGAAACTTTATTCTAGGCTTTTTTACCTCATTGTGAGTTGCAAATCGCTCTTTTCTAAAGTAGGCTTCATGAATATTTGATATTGCCATGTTTGAGAGAGACTAGTCTACAAACTTGTAAAGCAATAATTGTCAAAACAATATTATCAGTTTATAACTTGCATGCTTTCGTAGATTAGAAAGAATAGACAGAGTATATACGTATACTGATTATACACCAACCAAAACCAAAAGCATCAAGTTGCCAGAGGGTCACGCCGATAGCGTTAACCAATAGCGTTTTAACCAAACTGTTGATGGCGGCGCATGGCTTAGAAGATATGTTTAATGAATGCACAACTCAGATACAACTGTTTTATCTAAGTCTCATTCCTTAGTACTTGCATTCTTGCATTCATACTTGCTATTTTTAGTATATTATGTGTTTTTTGGTGAAAATTTTTTCAAAAATTCGGCTCATAACTCGTTTAGAGCGTATTCTAAAAAGATCCGCATCCGCATCCGCGCGGATGTCAGAAGTCAACATCTGCATCCACATCCGCGTCCGCGGATGTCAAAAATGTCACATCCGCGACATCTCTACTAAATGATTTTCCTTTTTGAAAAAGAGACAAACATAGTTGAAGCAAGCGTCTGTAAAATTAAGCCATTCTACCAGAAAAATAAAAACGTGCAACAAGCCAAACAACTTTTCAATAAAAAAACCAAGGTTTTTTGCCAAAGGGCACAGATTCCAAATCGCACGTTTTGAGTTGAGACATAAAATTTTGACACAATATACAAGAATAATCAAAAAACTGCCTAAATTTTTTTTAATAGATGGACTTTGAAGCATTATTTTTGGTGTTAGAGATAAAGAAAAAGAAATTATTAGTAATAATTATAAATTAAAAACAAAATAAAAAAAAAAATAAATTACCAACCCTTTCAATTCCTTTCCCTCCAGATCTACATTTTATTGATTGATGTGGTTTGTTTTTAATATGTATGCCCTCCCTGTGCATATTGTTTTCGCGCTTCTCACGCCACAAAAAAAATAAATAAGTCAAAAGCCTTTTTGAAATTTTTAACTTTGTTGAACCCCGCCCCCTTATTTAATTCTATATAACCGTGAAAGCAAGAATTTACAATTTTCGAAGTACGTGCAAATTCTCGAAGCGCCACCTTAAGGTGGCGCTCCGAATAACTTCCATAACTTTATTATCTTATAAGTCGACGTAGGTTTTAGCTAGAATAAATTTCGTTTAAATATATTGAAGCCTGTTACAAAGCTCTGTTTCTGAATAAGTTTCACGTGCCTGCTGCCTTGTTCTGATTTTTTATCACCGATTGAAAATTTCTATTTTCGCTAAATGCGCATAATTTTTCAAACGGCATAACTGAGCGAAACTTTGTTCAAATTTTACGATCTATAGCTTAAACTGTAGGTCATTATGTTGCCGAAGTGTATTTTTTCTTATAATTTTACTCCAATTGTTTTGGCTCAAAATACACTAGTTTTTCTAAAATTGGTCAACTTGAAATCGCTGCAGAATTTCACCAAAAACAGAAATCAACATTTTCGAAGAAGGTACACCTGAATCTACTTATTTTCTAACTTTAAGTCAAATTTCACAATGAAAAAACGACATGGAGGAGAGCTATCACGATTCAAAAAAGGCTATTGCCGATCAGAAAAATCTGAGGTTTGCCCACACAAACGACAGTGTCAAAAAATAGAGCGTATTTTTTAATGCAAATAACCATTGAGAAAAGTTGGAGAAGCCAAAAAGTAGCTAACGAAAAATTAGCTTGAAAAATAGTGCATTTTTGTCAATATCGCTCAACGTAATTTGAAAATTTTTTTACAAATGTTTGCCTACACAAACGACTTTTTAAAAAGTTGCAGTCACCTATTATCTGCGGAAAACCGTTATCAAAAGTAACAAAAGCCATATACAATTTTTCGGAAAATCGATTTGAAGATTTTGCCATATCAAAATTCAGGTCAAAAAATTAATTTCAACAAAACAAATTTTGTATATCAAACGAAAGCTAATTCACTGCTGAACAACCTTTCTTCAAGAACAAAGCCCTGAAAACGTGACTGAAAACTTTTACTGCCCAAAGTCAGTTATTCGGAGCGCCACCTTAAGGCTGTTGTTTATTTTTTTATTTTTTTTTTCTTTTTTGTTTTTTGAATTTTATTCTTGATATGGCAAAATCTTCAAATCGATTTTCCGAAAAATTGTACATGGCTTTTGTTACTTTTGATAACGGTTTTCCGCAGACAATAGGTGACTGCAACTTTTTAAAAAGTCGTTTGTGTAGGCACACATTTGTAAAAAACTTTTCAAATTACGTTGAGCGATATTGACAAAAATGCACTATTTTTCAAGCTAATTTTTCGTTAGCTACTTTTTGGCTTCTCCAACTTTTCTCAATGGTTATTTGCATTAAAAAATACGCTCTATTTTTTGACACTGTCGTTTGTGTGGGCAAACCTCAGATTTTTCTGATCGGCAATAGCCTTTTTTGAATCGTGATAGCTCTCCTCCATGTCGTTTTTTCATTGTGAAATTTGACTTAAAGTTAGAAAATAAGTAGATTCAGGTGTACCTTCTTCGAAAATGTTGATTTCTGTTTTTGGTGAAATTCTGCAGCGATTTCAAGTTGACCAATTTTAGAAAAACTAGTGTATTTTGAGCCAAAACAATTGGATTAAAATTATAAGAAAAGATACACCTCGGCAACATAATTACCTACAGTTTAAGCTATAGATCGTAAAATTTGAACAAAGTTTCGCTCAGTTATGCCGTTTGAAAAATTATGCGCATTTAGCGAAAATAGAAATTTTCAATCGGTGATAAAAAATCAGAACAAGGCAGCAGGCACGTGAAACTTACTCAGAAACAGAGCTTTGTAACAGGCTTCAATATATTTAAACGAAATTCATTCTAGCTAGAACCTACGTCGACTTATAAGATAATAAAGTTATGGAAGTTATTCGGAGCGCCACCTTAAGTTTTCTTTTTGTCTGAGGGGGGGGTCGGGCGCTTGGTTCCTTTTCGCGCTTTTTGCTATGTCTTGGAAAGTTGTTCAAAATGAAAATAGCTTTCATTTGATGTGCATATTGTGATGAAAAGTTTTTTTAAAGATTTTTGGACAAATTTGAAGCCGTGGCATAAAAAAGTTTGTTTCCATATAAAATGATTACTCATATCACTAAAATTTGCGGTTGCTTGGCTTTAAATTGATGTATTAAACTTAAGAATACGTTGAAGTTTTGCTGAGTTATTTAGCCGTGAAAATAGCAAATCTAAAATGAAAAACCTACAAAGCTGATAAATCTTCGAAAATGTCAAATTTTCGATTTAATTTCTTAAAAAATTGAGTATGGCTTTTTGTAACTTTTTCAACGGAAATATGCAGTCCTAGGAAAGGTCTAATTTTTGAAAAAGTGAAACGTGTGGGCAAACCTCACATTTTTGCGTAGCGAAATCGACTACTTTTTTTTGACCTGGGTCCCAGCTGCCGTTTGCGATTGAGTTGAAAATTTGCACAATAAAAAAAATATAAATGCAGACGTGAAAGTTTTTCGATTTTCAAATTTTGGCCCGCAGCACTTTTTGTAGTCGCTCAAATACGACTGATGTTTGAAAAATCAATTTTTTGCAAAATCAAAAATAAAAATGAAAAATCGAAGATCAGTCACTTCTTGACGCAAGTCCGAATTCGTTAGCTGAAAAAAGTTATGGCCCAATACCTTGATTCCCGAGCGCCCCCTTAAGGTAGCGCTCAGCAAAAAAACTCATGTTTGGCGCTCAGCTCATGCAATAAATAGCAATACCATTTTAATTGTATATCAAATAGACATCAAAAAAACTATTTACAATACAGTTCAGCACTTTAATGTGAATGTGTCAAATTTTATGACCATGTCGAATTTCCTATTCTCACTAATTTTGTTTTTGACCTAGCTCAGCGAAACTTCAACCGATTTTGATGATCTTGGTATCAATAGAAAGATCTTTTAAAAATCTAAACGTGATTGATCTTCGATTGTTCATTTTTATTTTTGATTTTTGAAAAAAATCGATTTTTCAAAAGTCTGTCGTGTTTGAGCGACTACAAACAGTGCTGCGGGCCAAAATTTTCAAATAGAAAAACTTTCACGTCTGCATTTATATTCTTTTTTTCATTGTGCAAATGTTCAACTCAATCGCAAACAGCAGCTGGGACCCAGGTCCAAAAAAAGTAGTCGATTTCGCTACGCAAAAGTGTAAGGTTTGCCCACACGTTTCACTTTTTCAAAAATTAGACCTTTCCTAGGACTGCATATTTCCGTTGAAAAAGTTACAAAAAGCCATACTCAATTTTTTGAGAAATTAAATCAAAAATTTGACATTTTCGAAGATTTATCAGCTTTGTAGGTTTTTCATTTTGGATTTGCTATTTTCACGGCTAAATAACTCAGCAAAACTTCAACGTATTCGTAAGTTTAATACATCAATTTAAAGCTAAGAAACCGCATATTTCAATGATATGAGTAATCATTTTATATGGAAACAAAAATTTTTTTGCTACAAAATTGTCCAAAAAATTTAACATTTTTTTATCACAATGTGCACATCAAATGAAAGCTATTTTCATTTTGAACAACTTTCCTACAAGACATTATGGTCAAAAATGTCGCTGAAAAAAATTAAACGCCAAAGTCGGTTCCCCTGAGCGCCACCTTTATGAAATTCTGTAATGTGTGCAATTGGCTCAAATCGCGAAGTTGGCAGACACTTTTCCGCGAATTTGTGCTCGTATAAATTAATACAAAATGTGGAACTTGTGGTACAAATTAGTACACATTATGAGCTATCACAAAAAGAAAATTTAAGAATTTGTACTGACAAAGTGTCTGCCAACAAAACGCGCGTGATAAATATGCTATTACCTGCTATTTACAGCTGTGGAAAACTGGAAAACGCTGAAATAATGCTGTAAAAAAATCTGAAAAGTCACATTTTTTCAGATAAAAAATTCAGAGTCTCTAAATTCTGGGAGAATTTATCTGAATCTTCGTTGAATTCCTCTGAATTTTATCTGAAAATCGTCTGAAAGTCTGTAAAATGTCTCTGACGGGGAAAGGGTAAAAAACATGACTGATAAAATTTTACAGAAAATTCACGATAAAATTGATTTCCTGGTTTTCCTGAGCCAGTATCTCAAAAAATGATGATTTTCGACAAAATTTGAGTTTTTTCAAAAAGCCATTTATATATAGATCAACATTTTTCGCCTTAAAAGTGGTAAAATTGAACTCAGCGCCTGCGAAAACCTATTAAAACGTTTTTACGTTGAAAAAAATGTGAGTTTGAAACTGATTTACCCCACCGAACCTGCAGCTTGGTTTTTCAGAGTAGACTTGGTGCTTAACTCTGATCTCCTGATCAACTTTGTAAATGGAGCAAATGAAAGCATTTGTTGTGGGTTATACCGGAGAGTGTGGAAAGGAATTAACTCGACTGTTGAAACAGCACAATATTTTTCAAAAGTTTACTTTGATTGGTCGACGCAAAGCAGACGAAGAACTGTATGCGGACTTGGTAACCTGATTTTCGTTTCAGCTAAATTTCAGCAGTTTTTTTTGTATATTTTTGTTGGGGTTAAATGCAGTTGGGGGGGGGGGGAATAGTGGACCTATTTTTTTTGAGTAGAGCACCTTGGAGGAAGCGTTTTTTCTTGAAGAACCCCTATTTCATTTTTTGGATTTTCTGAGATACAACTCCCCGAAATCTGAATCCTCAGTGCACAGGAAAAATTTTTTTCGAAAAGTGATCGAAAAATGAAGGAAAAATGGAGGAAATGCAATTTGAACCAATTTTAAAATATGTATTCCTTTAAATTTCATACTCATTTCGTGCGTTTTTTGTACATATTTTGCCTAAACTTTTGCTTTTTTTCCTTCAACTTTCGGTTTTATTTCTACACATTTTCAGTTTAATTTTGGATTAAATTTCGGTCGCATTTCCGCTAAATTTCCGCACCTTTCTGTCATTTCAATACATTTTCCTCTCAGCAATACGTAACTGAACGAAC
>JASANF010007161.1:0-67026 GCA_030248245.1 Trissonchulus sp. WLG1_4 | reverse complement strand
ATTTTCGCCTGCGGCCAAAAATGAGTTGACAATCAAAAAATTTTGAAAAATTTTCGGCTATCGCCCGAAAAATGGCCGAAACTAGGGCCCACCCCCCCCTTGCGCCATGGGTTCGGGCACCCCCCCTAAAAATTCCCCCCGTGCATCTCTGGTCAGCAAGGACAAGGTACGACCCCCCCCTTTTTGAAATCCTGGCTACACAGTACACGCCCCTGTATATATAATGTACGTTATGGTTATAGAGTGGTGGGTCAAAGTGGGTCGCGGGTCGGGTTTTACGGCGCGGGTTGGGTCGCGGGTTACCCACGAGGGTCGAGCCGTGGGTTGGGTTGGGTCGCGGGGGGAAAAATTAGAACCGCGTCCAACCCTACTGAGCTTGTGTTCATCTTTTGTCAGTTGGTTTGTATAACCTGTGCTGCAGTCCAATAGCACGGGTGTCACATTAGTTTTGCAGTGTTTCCTACGTTAGTTCGGATGGATTCAGTGTTAAATTACAAGGGCTAGTGAAAAGACATCTATTTTATGTGCATTTGAAATTATGGAAAGCAAACAAGCACGTTTTGCGAGTAAGGTTAAACTTTTTAGATAGACTGGGTTGCGAGTTGCTTGCAGTGCTGAGGATATTCTTTGAATATAAAACGCGGCACTTAAAAATTTTCGAAGCGAGTACCTATTTAAAAAACTTGCCAAAGTACTATCAGATGTTAAACTTACCTTATCAACACTGTCTTCATCAGAAAAAACTTATAGAAAGTCAGTTTTGCTTAAATCTTGACACCTACATAAGAGATGCAACGTGAAAAATTTGAGTTCTAAATTGATGACTGAATTGCAAAACTATATATAATAGCCATTTCAATACATATCTGAATTAGTAAATTTTCTAATAGATCTACAGTACCTTTTTTACAGCAGTTGCAGTGCAATTACAACTAGTTACAGTTCTCATGTTACAGCAGCTAAGCAACGCACACGCTCATTTTGAACTACTCAGCTGATGTACGCTAGGTCACCTCAGCTGTTGTGTTGTAGTGAACGGCGTCCATACTCCATGCTATGAACTCGGTAGCCGCCACTGGGCATGGTTGCCATGTCCTGTATGGACTAGTTCAAAATTCCTTGCTTCTGGCGCGCTAGTGAACGTTCTACGAAACATAGCTGCGACAGATTTTGTTAAATTACTGTTTTCTGCAAGCAAAAGTTCCTTAGCATTCAACAGACGTAAATAAAAGCACTGAGCAGGCAGTTAAACGTACGTACACACACGCTCACACAAACAGTGTTATTTGCTGGCCTAGCAGCAGTTACAATAGGTGGCATTTGTGTGCCTCTTGATACACACGTTTGCACTATAGTATATACGCGGCGGCTGAGGGCACCGCGTAAAAAGGTAATATTAGGTATGAGCTCGAAAACCCTGGCATGGAGATTTGAACTCGAACGCGCTACCGTCTAAGCCAAGCAGCTCGCAAAGGTGTTGAAGTTGAAGTAAGTTTATTGTTATCAATAAAACATGTTATATAAATTTTATCGTAACAGTTTGAAGAATTGTGTGATCAAATATTATTACTGAATAGACATTGTGAAATTAAACGCAAATGGAATTCAAGAAATATTTTTTACAAAAAATAGGTCTTAACTTCTCATGTTTAATATATGGGTTTAATGTTTAGTTCAGCATCTCAGTTTGAAATTTATAAAAGTGTTTACTCTTGCTGCTTCAAAAAAAAATTACTATTTTCTTCACGGTTGTTCATCACGTTTTGAAAACGGGGGAAAGAGGATTTATTTTAAAAAAAAATCATAACCCGTGAACTTACCTATTTGGAGATATACGGTGCTCATGCTTATTGCTCAACGGTTACGAGCTTATTTTGCCACTTATGCCTATTGCTCAACTATTACGAGCTTACGTTTTGTCACTTATGCTGTATTGTGCCTTATTTTTCTATTTTATGTTACTTATGCCGTATGTTACTTTATTTTTGCATTTTGCGGTGCATTTTGTCTGTATATTGTATTATCAGCGTCGATATACGTGGTTAAACTAACGTTTCTACAGAAGCAAATTTCAAAAGTTTTGTCATAAGAATTCATTCAAATGAAGATTAAGAATTTCGTTCGAAATCATGTTATAAAACCGAACTTGTCTTGGCAACAAGTATTTGGTCACTTTAAATCTGGTCAACAAACCTAGTCAAGTCGTTCTATTTATATGATTGACTATTATCAGTGCTCAATATTATACATGTCAGTATTATGCTATTGTATTAATGTTAATAATTTTAATATTGTATTTTCAGCTTGTATGCTTGCCGTAAGCGTGTTCCCACACTTCCACGACACTTAGCGACTCGTAGAAGGGGAGGAGTGTAACGAGGTTACACGTCGTAATTACTTCTAGGTAGTCAGTTATACTAGGTAAGCCAATGTGATTAGAAACTTATTAGCCAAGCCAGCTATTTGAAGATTTAACATGCTGCTGGCTTGCAGCCGTGACTCATCACGTGACTTGAAAAGTTTATAAAAGCGGCTGCACTTGCGGAATTTTCGCAGTTCGCTGCCGGCTCACTCCGAGAACACCGCGCATACCCGCTTACACCCGCCTAAACCCACCTGTCTGGTTTTTACCGTTTAACCGCTAAACTGCTTATACCTGCTTATACCCGTTGCACTGTAGCTACCGCAGATACCCGAGAAACCGACGCTAATCCGCGACATACCGTCATACCCGAAGGTCGTAAATCCGACGCTAGTAGCAGTAGGGTCCTAGAGTTGAGTCGTAGTGTCGTTAGTGTGGGTCGCGCTAGTGTCTAGTAATAAAGCCCTACAAGGTCGTTAGTTGTTTTGACTATTGGTAGCTAGGGCCCCGCTACAACCTTACCACTGGACGAAAACATCAAATTGAGCACCAAGTTTTATGCAGATAGACGGTTGTTAACGATTTTTATCTATTGTTTATCGTAGCCAAAATAGCTCAGTTGGGAGAGCGTTAGACTAAAGATCTAAATGTCCTTGGTTCAATCCCGGGTTTCGGTCAAATTTTTTGGAATCAAATTTGCTGTTTTTAATCAATTATTTCGCCAATTATTGAAGCTTTCTCTAGCTAACATAATAATTTATCAATTTATAGATTTCAATTATTAAATATGTATTTAACATTATACTACGAAAGTACATATAATTTCCAACACAGATGCTCGCTATATATTTTTTCTTCCTCAGCAGACGCACTTGTTTTACTCTGATTGCATTCATAACAAGCTTCTGTGTCCTTGGTATTGTACTTACCAAACAGCTTAACTCAAAGTTTAAGTGAGTCGCAGTATAAGGCGACAAAAGCCATTTTAGGCACCAGCCCCAGAAAGGCTACCGTATAACGAGATACCGCTGCACAACAGGTTTTAACTGACCTCTGGTCAGTTTACTTGAAAGAAAATGCTTGACGCTTACTGAAGCTTTTGCCGCAGATTGGGCTTGTTTGTTGTAAGTTATAGTAAATATACATATACTATGCACCACACATAACTTTTACACCTCAAACCTTGATTTGTGTCCTTGGGTAGCCAACCCCATTCACACAATCAAGCTCGATCTATATCCCAGGTTAAAAAGGTAAGATCGCAATATCCAACAGTGGCGCATAGTAACAAGCAAGGCTTATTCATTCGATTTTTTACCAAAATACTATAATCGTAGTTTTTAACGGGTCCAGCAGAATTGGAAGGTAAATAGGTATTTTTATTTTATTTTCAAGCACACACCAGTTTCTAGAATGGCGCTGTTTTCCAAGTTGGTTCATTTGTTGGCCCCAACAGTCCTCGATCCATAAATTCAAAAACATGCTCTTACCGAAAACGGCACTAAAATTCGCAACGTTTTTGCGCATAATTACGTCCAATGAAGTTTGTACGAGCACAGGGTAATGTTAGACGTTCATACTGAGCTAAAACCTGTTCAAATGGTATAATGATATGATTGTAATAGCGTAAAAAAGTAGGTAAATAAAATGAAAATGGAATTTCCGCAAGCCAGGTGATATTAGATTATCTTGCAATTTCATTTAAAGGCTGCCAATAAAACGTACCTAATGTAAATGTTATGCTGATCAAATCATAGGCAAATTTAAGGAATTCCGGTTTCATAATTTTTCGTAAACTATGCTTTAACTTTCAAAAATTCTAAAATGTTAAAAACGTTATGTTAGGATATTCTAGTGTTCTTGATTGGAAACAGGAAAGCCAGTGAAATATTATTTGTGTATGGACGTGCGAGTCAAGTTAAACTAATTTCAGATACCTTGAATTTTTATGACATGCTCAAAGTTTTAATGCGGCAAAAATTTTAAAGCCAATGCTAAGCATTAACATGTCGAGCTGCTATGTACTTTTGTGGCTGCCGCTGGATTTCAGCAAGTTAAGGACTATATTAAAAAACCGTTTATAAATTTGAGTGTAGAATACGTTTTGTTGCGGCCCAAGTCACTGTTTGTCAAAGTAGTGGCCGACAATGCTGTCATACGTCAATGGCATTGCATGTCTTGCCAAGGCAGAATTTGCAAATGGTTTCTCGTTGTCAATTTGTTCAAGTTCCGACAAGCTCCTGAGCACTCTGGGAAACATTGTCGTAACAGGTTTTGTCACACTGGGAATGAATTCTGTCATAATGAAAACTTGAATCTCTATGCTGTTGTGTATGTATTGCCTATATATAATAATAAGTGTAAGTTATAGCACGATGTAGCGTGCACTCAGTAATTTATACGCACTGTAACGTGAAGGGTCAAGTGCATGAACGAGTGCGCGCAGCCCACGAGTTTATGCACGCGGGCTTCACGTGTTAGTGCGAATAGTTGCTGAGTGCGTCATACAAAGTGATATAACGTACATATATAATATCTGTTTTGAAATATACAGTGCGACAAGTCAATAACTGACATGTACGCCTACAACACACCTGTGAATCTAGCAGCGTGCACTTAGTTATTGACGTTAGTTATTGCACTGTTTTTTCAAGACAGATATGATATAATAATAGATGGAACAACGTTCGTTCACTGCTATAGACTAGTTCAAAATCAATAAAATATTAGCTGAAAATTTTAGTTTAACGGACTAGAATCAAATTTTCATATTTCGTCAATTTATGGCCAGTCAAGCGATTCGGACTTGTACCCAGCCTAGAAAACTACGAATTTGAAAAGGTTTAAAATTGTAACATTTTGATGAAACTATAGGTTTGCATTTGTCTGCATCATCATGTCATTTTGACCCATATTAACTGCAAAAGGCGAAAAATGTTTTGTGAAGCAAAAATAAACGAACACTTACATAAGAAGCTGATAGGTTGCGCAAATTTTGTGAAAATAGGTTTTTCTCCAGAGGGCACAAAAATAACTAGGTTGCGGTCATCAAAATTGGCAAAAACCAAGATTGATTTCTCCACAGTATAGAAAATAGTAAGTAAAATTGCAAGAAAGTATTTTTTCTAAACTTAGGCGCCGTACTCAGAAGGTTTAGATATGTAAACGCTGAAGTTGACTGGTCCCGTTCTCCGTTCACTGCTATCGACGACAATGTGACATTCTTGCATATACAATGCTCCAACAAATCGGACAGACTGTTGACAATCTGTTTACCAACTATTGTAGCCATTGTTGTAGATTTAACAAATATCACATGAAACTCACACAAAGTTCTCAACTGATGCTAATGTGACTGTAAAACTTCCAAAAACTTCAAAATTGCAATAGTGCCCAAATGTTGGCGCCAAAGCAAGTCAAAACAGTCAGACTTTTAATTAGATTTTAACAAAGGATTACAGTATTACCTGAGACTTCAACTGTACTTTTACAACAATTAATACCTATTTAATGAGTACAAGACGCAAAGCGAGAAAAAAGTCCCAACAGAAAAACACACAGTTTTCATTTGGAACCTGCAGAAGCAATATTACACTCCAATGTCCAATAGCTAGCATATCTATGCCGCGTTACGCTACACCTTATCGTCGATCATTGTTGTAGTATCTGTAATAGTTATTATAGTTATTATGATATGCACAATAACATACCAGTTGGAGACATAGCGACAAATTAGTGTGGCCATCCAACACAGTGTTTACTGTCAGCAGAAACACGCTTTCACGGTTTACTAATTAACCGTTACGGGCTTGTTCAGTTTGCGGCACAGCGGGAAAAACATTTTGTTTTGGCGAAACTAAAGTTGGGTACAAGCTTATGATGCTGTAAAGGGGTATAGGTAAGCCTACTAAACAACCCAACAAAGCAGTACTGCGATGATACGGTAATAATTTATGGACACGTGTGCATTTAATGTTCATAACATGTGTTGCTACGAATTTGGAAGTGACAGTTGTTGCTTCAAGTTTAGATAAAAGTATGCTGATATTTCATGGCTAAACTATATAACAATGGCTAGGTATTAGTAAAGTAAAATTAAGGCATAGTATTCATTAATAATTATTAATTATTAATTAATTAATTCATATAAAAATTAAGGCACAAACAAGCAACTCCCCAAAAGGGCAAGGTTCCTTCCCAAGAGTTTATCTTTCAGGTTTAAATGAATTAGTTCTGATTCCAACTCCATACTTACCGCAAGCTACACTACACAATAGATGCTTGTTGCAGCTTGCAGGTGTCAAATACACTCCTAAACTTCTGAATACACTCCCATCTCTAGAAAAGCGAGAATCACTCACCTGGGTATGGCCATTCTTCCATATTCTTCCGGAATAGTGTTGTCATTTTTTAGGAAAAACGCACAATAAATTAACACGAAATTAATACACTTTGATTTGACTACTGAAACTAAACATCAAAAGTAAAATTTTTTACATTCAGGATGGCTTTGTGACTGTTAACACTTCCATAGCAAGTTCAAACAGTAGGAACAAAAACGAAAATAACAAGCCCGTTTGGCAGTAAAATCTTCAGTAAGCCTAAAGCATACCTACACTTTCAAGTTCATTGATTCAAGTCCATAGTAAACCTGGTGGACCAGCTAAAGTACACTTACGTGACTCATTTTTTATAAAAAGCGTAGCGTTTTGCAGCAAATGAACTGCAAAATTTTAGTCAAAAGGTTTCTGGTTATTACGTAAAGTTAAATCACTTTAGGCTAACCAATTCCAATTTTAGCTTGGTCTGTTTCTGTGTCTTTTTAGAAGCAGGCAAATACTGCTGTATTGTCAATTTCGAGTAGAATTATTGATTTTAGTTGGAGTAAAGCAAAAAATTCTAGAAATCTGTCTGGTCGAGTGGTTAGCTCGTTAGGTTTGTAACCATGAGGTGACAGCTTCGATTCTAATCGATTATTATTTTGTCACGTTTTTTTAAACTTTCGATTACCCAGAAAATCTATGAGGGTGTGAGAGTGAGTCAGTCAACATGCACGGTATTTCAGTGGTGGCAGATGCAAATCTACGGTAGAAGACGTGTAAAACCCATCCAACACATTAATACTTCAACGTTATCACTGCAGTAGGATTCCAGAATGAAAATTATAGTCCTGTTGGGCTACCACATTCACTACCTTAAGTCCGCCCGGCATTTTTGAAATTACACAGTACAAGTAACATGTTCTATGGAACTAGCTGCAGCAGAATCGTAACAACAACTCGTCCAATTCACAACGGGAATACTGTATAGCTTTACGGTTGGGAAACTACGGATTAACCATATGACAGCAAGTGTGCATTTCATTGGGTCAATTGTAAATATGAATTTATATATATATATATATATATATATATATATATATATATATATATATATGTATATATAGATATATATATATATATATATATATATCTAGATATATATATATATAAATATATTTTTTTTTATCTATATCTATTTATATATATATGTCGATATACGATATTTGTAAGACATATTCGATTCACAAGAATTGGGACTTTTAAAAAAATCTGTGATGCGCTTAAAACTTCAGTAAAACCTAACTGGTGCTGAAATTGTGCGTAATTTATATAGTGTGTCTGAGAAGAGAAGTCAATTTTTTTCAAAAAGTAATGTGTCAAAAATTGATGTTTGCAGTTTGATTTTTGAGACGAATAAATCCAATTATAGTATCAGTGAACTGTCAAATAAAACTGACGAAAAACTCTACAACTAATAAAAAATGAATCTTTTGATGATTCGATGAAACTCAAGTGTTCATGACAAACTTAATTGGTCCAATTCTGGGAAAAACTAGACGTGTAGTTTTTGACGCGAAAATTTGCAATTTTATTCGCAACGTGTTTTCTTAATTTGATTATGGACAGTTTGTAACGGGCAAAATGAAGCAGTCTCTGTGAGAAATATACAATGCAACTGTAAACACAGCACCGAGGCAAGTCAACAACCATTCGGAACACAACACCAAACCTTTATAGAACAGTCTTCATTTTAATAATATAGCTGTTGTTTATAGTTAAAATAAATGTTTTGGCGAAATGTTAAGGAACATTGTAAAACTGTTGAAAAAATTTGTCCAGGATACAAATGCAGGAAAAGTGTGTATGCGTGTGTCAGAAACCAGTCGTTAAGCAGACGGCATGCTAGTAAGTAGTAATAAACTGATTTATATTTGCCAGCTGACCTAGGTATGCATTTTTGCAATACAGGCACTAGCAGGGTTAAGGTACATGAGTGGCTGATTGTCAGAACTACCAATCCGGACATTAGGCTAAGCACTGGCAGAAGTACAGGCACAACCATATTGTGAAACAGTGACCTTGGGCCGATGTCATAGTTGAGGACTACAGTATGTGCTTTTGCTTGTTTTACAGCTGAGGATATGCAATCTTGCAAAGGTGTGACCCTTACGGTTCACGTTAGCCACGTTTGTAACTTTACCTAGCAGTCCTTGAGGATAGCCTAGCCTTGCGATGAGTATATCACTGGCTCAGTTTTGCTTGATCTGCACCTGGCTTTGTCTGCAAACTTGATTCACGGTTTACATAACATAGTAATGCAAAATATAAGCTATGAATGAATGATAGACAGGATCAGTGAATCGCCTAAAATGAAGCATTAGTAACAGCTATTGTGTAAGAGGGAGGAAAAACGAACAGCACAGAAAAAACAAAAGCAAAAGTCAAGATGAAACGAGATAGAAGCAGTAAAAGATTTTTCCCTATACACTTTTAAAAATAGAAAAAGATTTGGCTTGTACAACTCCAAGCTCAATTTGAACTTGCTGAATGGACATTCAAAACCTGAACTCAATAAGAGCAATTTATTCCCGGTCAGTCTAAAACTTCCATTAAAATTTATTAAAATAATAGTGCAAACTATATGTGTGTTCATTATGTGGATGACGATTTTATTGATTTGTGCTCTGCGTTTTGTAAATTTAAAGTCCAGTTCATACTGGTCCTCAAGAACGCAGGAACAGGGACAAGGACAAATTTAGGTTAGCTGCTGTGAAGATTTTAGCGGAAGCGGTTCGGCTAATTCTTTGTACGTATAAGGTCGGGAAATTACTTCAACTATCTTCTTGCCAAAAATGGTTAATTTGGTTACGTAGATTTTGTGGAATTGCTTAAAGACAAAACAAAATAAGGAGGACAAAGACAGAACGTGCTGAAGAGTAAGAGTTTACATGCTAAGCAAGCTCAATTAGTTGTACATTGAATTTCAGATGCGACACAATCACAGAAATAATATAAAAGAAAGCTATGTGTTTATTAAACCCATGTTAGTTTTTCGAAAGAATTACGCAAATTAATACCAAAAGATGAAAGAGCAGAGAAACATTTTTACGCGGCCCCTACTATATTCGTAACCTTATCCTTCAATGTAATTTCAGGTAGGGCGATTTTCCTACGTTGAATTACACTGATGAGGTAGGTACGTCGCTCTGACTGATCTAATGCAGGTTCGGAAGACAGAAAGTGGAACTTGCAGAAAAGCAAAATAGCAAGCCCGGGGTGATTCGAACCACAAACGTTCTGAATTGAAGCCAGATGCTTAGGAAATACGACTCGCTCTACATCTGAGCCAACCGGGCTAGAGACCGTTGTTACTGCAGAAGTATATAGTGACTTACAAAAGGCTTACGTGATATTATTTTATAGTACCGACTATTATAAACAATTAATTTTTCACTATTTTTGCTGATTAAAAATTTAGATCTAACATTCTTCTATCTTCAGTTATGTTATGTAATTGTTCTGATGTGAGAGCAAGCTAATAACTTCACGTTCTTTGCAATTTCAGTCGAGTGCTTGGTGGCCTAGTGGACTGATTCTCGCTCAGAAAGGGTTTGGCCTTGGGTGCGAATCCCAGATGAGTATACTTTTGACATTTTTTTGCTTTTTTGATATTTTTTTGGCTTACAATTTTTACTCAAGTTACACTCAGAGGAAAAACAGTTTAAATTAGTTTTCCTCATAACTCAACAGCCGATTTGCAACAACAGTGCTGTTAAAATTTTTGGTGTTAAGTGGTTAAACATGCACTCATAACTCAGCAGCCGATCTGTAAAGACGATGCAGTTAAAATTCCGAGTGGTGAACGGTTACGGCCGCGTTAAATATTTTCCGTGAATTATTGACACTCCAACGTCACAAAATATCAATTTCTCACTCAGCAGACGAACTTGTTTTCATGTCAAGTTAAAACAAACAGGCCCTAAATCGTGCAGGATTCTTGGCGCAGTTTAAATGCTTACCTACCGTACTAGTTTATATGAAATACATACTGCGTGCTCGAAAACAGACAAAACCATTATAACAAATTGATGGTAATGCTTCTTTTAACTCTTTAAAACCCTGTCCAAAACGACCAAAGTTTATCAATATCATTCTTTACCTAGTTGCACTAGTGCAAGTTTTAAGAATCATATGAGCCATCAAGGTAACAAGCAGCAATTTTATGCAAAATTTATTGAGTTTTGATCCATGGCCACAGTAGCATTGTAGTCTTGATCAACAGTAGTAGTTTTCAGTACAACTGTATAATCGGTAGAAAAGACATCAGCTGGAAAAAATCCCTTCTAAAGAAGTTAAACCTGTCGCTCACATTTGTTCAAGTTTCAGAAAGGTTTTTGGTATTTTTGCAAAATTGTTTTTAAATTTTACCTCGAATGAAGTTATAATATGCTATACGTAATAGTATGTATTATGTAGAAAATAAGATGTTTTTTGAAAAAAAAGGCATAGAGGATCGAGCCTGGGACTTTTATGTGGACTAGGAAAATGCTAAACACTACACCACAACCTCCAAGTCTTGTAGCCCTAATTAATTATTATTATTCGATTAAGGTGGTAGTGTCACCAAAGCAGTTTTGCTCATAGACTGCAAAATGAGAACTTTTTGCTTTGAGATTGTACGGTCAATGAGAAACTAGTGAAATGCTATATGGTGTCAAATAAATACTGCCAGACACTAGACTACCAATATCTACCAATATTTTTAACCAATCACCATTTGCGAGCCAGACATCACACAATAGATACATAAAACTTCAAAAAATCAAGCCAGATATCAGATTGGCCAGCTTGTGAAGTACATGTAATGTTTTGACGCACAATTTTTTGCCACAAATAAGAAAAATAAAAAATGAAGGTTCGATTTTATTTCGATTTCAAAATAAGTGTCTAATTTTTTTACAATTTATCATTATTGCTGTGAGTACATTACAGGTTACGCACAGTTTCAGAGTTCAAACAGGCATTACTCCACAACCACTCAAGCAATTTACACTAAATTTTGCGTGCATAAACTAAAGCATATGTGCTTTTACTTTGTGTAAAGAATCTAAACAAAAAGTTTTTTAATTGTGACGAAATTATCGAATGTGTATAGGTTTTCAAAACGTCATTTTTCCGACTTTGCGACTTCACTGCTAACTGTATACTGCATCAATTTTGCTGAAACTTGGCAAAAATATTTGCCTTAAAATACATTTTTAGAATTCATAAAGAACAATGAAATATTTTTCATTGAAAAAGTTTTATAGTCGCGCAAAATCGACTGCTTTCGCGACACTACCCCCTTAAAGGACACAACTCGGTCGGCACTTTTCTCACGTGGCCAACCCGTTACCAATAGGAAACGGAAGCTATTAAGTCCGTCTCACTAGTTTAGAGGAAAAGTGAATAGGTAGTTTGCTACTATATTTAGGTACCAAAAAACCGTTATGCCAAAATGTGATTAGGCAAGATTTTGTGGTTAGTGAATTGTTGTCAAACGTATTTGAAACTACCGTCAAGGTGTGTTTTACTTAATTTTGAGACAATTTTCGCTATTTTTTTCAGGTGGTTTTGAATAATTCAGGATGTAATTCAATTCAGTCCCTAGTTTTTGATAATCAAAGCCCCAGTCAATGAAAAAAATTATGTTCAGGGCTTTAAAAACCTTGAAAAACGCCTAATTTGGCCATTTCGGCCCTACAGTAAGTTAGCTACCAGCAACAAAACTAAGCCAGCTGGCTGGCCGCCTAGGCCAGCTCACACATAATAAGTAAAAGTGACACACAAACACACACACAAATTCGCCACAGCGAATACACGTAAGACGTGTAATTTACGAAATGGGCAAAACAAATGTAAAGTCCTGTCGCTACTGAGGTAGAGACAGGAAAAAGATACGTAATAAATTCAACAAGAACGTCTTGCGAGTAAAGTTGAACTAATTTTTGATACCTTGATTTCGTTACGACATGCTTAGAGTGCCGAGGATATTCTTCGAATATAAAACGCGGCAGCCAAAATGTTTTAAAGCTTTCGTGGTTGCATCTGACTTTCAGTAAGTTACGGGACCAAACAGGACGCAAGCGATCAAAATACTAAGTTAACAATCATTTAAATTTTGTATCTTAATTAGATAAAATTCATGAGCTATATACTTTATAAGCCTTGACAGACAAATCAAATGTGAAATAATTAACTCAAACGTATTATGTAGTTCAAGCCCTATCGTTTCGTCCCTCAAGCAATTATATAAAGTCAAGTAGGTAGTCATGCATTAGCTGTCGCATGCAGTGCCACGTGGAAAAATGCACGGCAAACGATTTTGATTTTCACCAGGTGTGGCGCCCCATGGAGTGTGATACGATGCCACATGCGCCCAATGTGGCAACCCACCCTGTCCCCACCGTGTGAAACAGGCTTAAAGACCATTCATAAATTCACGTGCAAACAAACAATGCGAGTTACGAATCGCATCGTGCGCTCCAAGTCAGTCTGCCAAACAGCATGCATAGTCCTGGAAGTTGGAATGCATGGTCTCCAAGTAATTTCTAGGGCTCAAAATTTCCAAGGTCACACGCGCTGATTAACAATCTTGGAAACAGTGTCGTAACAGGTTCTGTCATATTACTTCCACTGCATGTAAATTTGCAAACACTATTGAGTATTGACAGAAACCTACACTTGAACCGTTGGATCTGCGTGCGCACTGTGTGTGTGTGTGTGTGTGCGCGCGTTGTCATTTGTGTGTAGTGTATATGCGCGCGTATGTGACAATGTGACAATATCCGAGCGTGATCACCAATATGTGCCTATGAATTCAATATACTATTAACGCAGAACTCGCATTTTAGCACGCACCACAAAAACACACGCACACACATTTAGTGTACTTTCAGGAACTATCAATTTTTACCGTGCAGCATACACAGTGAGCAGCGAATACGTGCTAAACTGTGTTACCGCATTATAGTATATACGCGGCGGCTGAGGCCGCCGCGTAAAAATTAGTTTATTTATTTAATTATAGGACGTGATTTTCATTAATTACAGTACATTGCATTCCTTTGCAGCATCATCGATATTTTGCCAAACTCAGCGTTGACATGGAACATTATACTTGGGCATCAGCTAAAAACTATCAATCATGGAGTACACCATGTTAAAAATGGTTGGTCAAAGTGGGTCGGTGGGTCGACTTCTACGCACACGTATGGTCGTGGCTCGTGGGCTATCGAGGAATGTCAAGCCACGGGTCGAACATTTTGACCAGCGTCTACCCCTGGGAGCGACCCCTTAGCTGTTGTGATTTTGATCAGTTCAAGTCATAGCTGAATATTAATTAAAATTTAAAGCTATCAAGAAGCAGGAGTACACAAAAGGGATCCAAATTAGTAGTTTCGGTAATCAGTTAATGTTAACTGACAAAAAATTTCAAGCAACACACACTAGGTAACATTTTTCATCAGTCAATTGAAACAGTCTAGAATAAAGCAATGTATGATTGCTCAATGCAAAGCAAGATAATCAAAGCATAAATATGTAGTTTCATAATAACTGTTGATTATTGGTTACTATGCAATTAGTTTATATATTTATAATTGGTTTTCCCGCAATGCAAGGTCACCATTACGTGCGCCAATCAAAATACACAGGCAATGACAACATATGGATCAAAGGTTGATTAATATTTTGCGACCTTATATCTGTTAATTTGGGCGAAAGATGGGGGTCAAAGAGCGGAAAGTGGACTGTAAACAAAGTAGCTTCACCCTCTTCTTCAAGAAAAGTAGGAAGCAGGGATGTTTTCAGTTAACTGCTAACTGATTCATTTTCAGTTAAAGTCAAGCAGTTACAGTTATGTATACACTTTAGCCAGGCTGTGCCTAAACATGGCTAAGGTTCTACATTAGAATTCATTACAGTTTATAGTTACACCTGATAGCGACTACTGTGATGCCTCTCTCAAAACGGAAAAAAGTGGTAAAGCCGCCGGTGCGGTTTGCCGACGAGAAAGCTGAGCATCCGACAAGGAAAGAAACTGCAACCAAAAACACGGCGCGACAAAAAACGAAGGCAAGCTGTAAAAGAAAAGCCAGCGAACCGGTTGAACCAGAGTCTAGCCTATCATTTCAACACCAGGGCCCCAATCCCCCAAAGGTGCGTTTTGCTCGGAGCCAAGCCTACTCATCCCAAAACCTGTCAAGTGTCGAATCGACAAGGCCAGAAGCAAGAGACGCGTCACAAGATTCAGGTATCTGGGATATGTTTCCTCAAGGGGAACAGTGGGAGCCTCCTCAGTCGGTAGAATCGGGGTCCAAAAGTGTCGATAGTTTAATGGCCGACAGTCAATTGCAGCTGCCACCAAGCACACGCATCGGAACAGAGGCTTATGACCATGGGAACAACTCGCAGTGTGCTTTGGGGACGGAAACCTTTCGACTGAGTCCTATAACCACCCACATCAGCGATTCACTACCTAAGAAAATATTAGCCAACGAATTTATTGACTTTAATCTGTTGCTAGAAAACAATTTTGCACTTTCTAGGGAGGTTTCTCTGTTGTTGCCTGATGCGAACTCTGGAGCAATGACTGTCCGACAGGCCAAAAAAAAGCAAAATCAACACGTTTAAGTCGTGGTTGGAAGCGTTTTTGGTCCTGGCGTCAGTGCTCTGTGAAGTCCGCAAGGCAAACGCAATCGATCTGTTTGCATACATAGAACGGATAAGCGTCTATCCAATTTGGTAATTTGTCTTTTTTGAGATACGACATTGGGTTCCGTCAAAAGTTAGCTAGAGGTCTCTGTAAGACGTGGGGTGAAGTGGACACCACGCTTTGGACCCTTCGTTTTACGGGTCCGGGACAGTGTGCGCTTGCTACTCAAGCTCCTACGGTCCCTAATTATTTGTGTTTTCAATTTAACAAAAAAGGGATTTGTTCATTTGGGGATCGATGTCGTTACAAACACCGCTGTTCAAGTTGTAACGGCACCCACCCCCACATTAAGTGTACCATGGGCGGCTCGTCAGGTAAGCCCGAGACGAGGTCTCAAACTAAATAAATCATTTAGCTTAATTTAACTTACTACCAAAGTTTTAACCTCTTTATCGGGCTTTAGTGACTATGCTGCTAAACTTGATTTGGTTTATGACGTGCATAATCATCTGCCTCTACGTTTCAGATAGTTCCAATAGCCGCATCGTTAGCCACAGTAGATTAGCCGTTGTCAACTTGGGTGACATCAAACAGCAGCTACACAGCTTAATGAGAGCATCTATTTCGGACTCAACAAGACTAACTTATTCCAAACACTTGCTCCTTTTCAGCTCATTTTTAAGCACATTTGGTGAGATATCACAACTCCCACTTTTGCAGCAACTACTAAATTTTATTTTGTTTTTGAACATACTTAATTGGTCGCTAATCCGAGTCAAGCAATGCTTGGCTGGTATTAGTTACTTTTACAAGTGCGAAACCCTTCCCTTTCTTGACACAACAACACCACCCATTTCTCTAGCTCTCAAGGGCTGCAAACGACTAACGCCTGCGAATCCAGCTAGGATCCGACGGCCCATAACTGTAGACGTCTTGAAACAGCTGATTTGCTCATGTCCGCAAGCCACAGTCAAGCTTGGTCCCGTTATTTAGTACAAGCTGTATTGTGGCCTTTTTTGAGACTTTCTGAGACCTAGCGAATTCGTGTCAGAAAAAGGGAAACTTTCTAATTTAAAAATATCAATCAAGCAAAATGTTGGATGTTTCTACGTTTCTGGTTTTACACCGCGGTCTAAAACAGACCAGGTGGGTCGTGGTCACAAGTTTTTGATACCGTGTTTATGCAGTCCAAGCAACTGGTCATTTTGTTCAGCACTGTGTGTTGCAAGTTACTCAAGTTCCCGGTTACGTGTCACGAAAAATCCTTTTTCGTTACGCCTTGGGGATTACCTTTAACTCCTAGCTTTTTTACTCGCCTTTTGAGACTTGTCTTGATTTTCCTGGGTCATGAAAAAAACCAATTTGCTGCGCATTCCTTTCGCGTTGGCGCTCCTACTTTTGCAGCTCTTTTTGGCGTACCAACTTGGGCTTTAAAATGTTTAGGTAGATAGAAATCGAACTCATACGAACTGTATACAAGACTACCCACGTGAAAAACAACTGAAATTTTTGAATCTATGGGGAAACTTACGTACTAATATGCACTTATTGTTTGCTCTACTTGTCTGCGTTGCATTGGGTTGTTTTTTTGTTTACAGGCGACAGGCTGAAGAGAATGTGACCCAAAAATTATGTAAACAAATTTTTTTGAAGTACCAGGTTCTCGTCCGGGGCAAACATTTTTGGCAGCCGAAAATTTGTCAAGTGTTATAATTTTGTGGGTGAGTGAGGGTGTAGGAGTTGGTGGAGTGTGAGACGTATGGCGGTGCACCGCTGGTTGGTTTTGGCGGCCTTGGTTTCGGCCGGAAGATGGGTGTTGGTCGTCTCATGGAAGAGACGTGGTTTGTATTTGTCCGCTTTTGCCCGGACATTGTAGCATCGCCACCCTCTCACTCAAGGTCCGCCCTATCTCTAGTGGTTGGCATTTTACTTATAGGCGCAGGCCTGGCCAAACTGATAAAACTGATAACTTAACTGCTCTGAATTTGAAAAGCAGTTAAAAACTGAAAACTTAACTGCACAATTTTCAGAAGCTGTCAACTTAACTGTAACTGAACTGCTTCGGTTGTAAAAAACTAATTAAAATCAGTTAACTGATATTATTTTCAGTTACATGCTATAATTGAAAATTATTGTCAGTTATGCGTCGAAACTGCTTTTGATTTTCAGTTTTTACGCATAACTGAAAATCAATTATTCAGTTCATTTGTGGGAGCATTTTAACAAGCAGGCCCAAAAGGGGCAAGGTTCCTTTGCTGAATGAAAATTCAACACATATGTTTCATCATCAAATTTACTTCGCCTTCGCATTCAGTGTGCATTGTCATGCATAGAAAACAATAATTCCTAATAATAACATTGCTGAGTTTAGTTTGGCACTAAATTTTACCAAATGCCAAAACTATTGGTAACTGTTGGCCAAGAAGCCATAGTTGCCGTCAGCAAAATGGTCCATTAAAACAGTGTTTGCAGACGAAAATAGGATACATGTTTCAAAAAAACATCCACAATAAGGGGGTGAATCGAACCCTTGAACTGTACCACTATTGAACTTGCGCTGTAGAGCACTCGACCACGCTGCTTCACTTTGTGTGGTTGATTGATTGTAGATATGAAGCATGACACTTTAAGATGACGCGCAGAGAGCTGGGTAAAAGATGCCAAGTGAATTTTATTTTCATGTAATCTTATATTAAAATGATATCTCACGACCTCTAAAATACCATTAATAATTTCATTTAAAACTGTAAAACAGCATTTCTTCAGAAAAAAACAGACAGTTCCCATACTGACTTTACGTGTTAATCATATGCGCAGAGCAGCATGTAGCAGCTACTTTTACACTGCGCAGAGTTGGTTTCAAAACAATAGTTACTTCTCAACTTTGTGTGTTTGTTTTTTTTTTTTTTTTTTTTTTTTTTTTTTTTTTTTTTTTTTTTTTGTTTGGTGTTTGTTTTTTTGTTTGTTTTGTGTGTTTGTTGTTTGGTTGTTTTTTTTTTTTTTTTTTTTTTTTTTTTTTTTTGGTTTTTTTTTTTTTTTTTATTTTTTTTTATTGTTTGGTTTTTTTTTTTTAAGAAATACATTTTAGTGTAATATTGTTGTTTAGTAAATTAAGTTGAGGATTAATATTTTTGAAATTTTGTTAAAGGTGTTACCTGATATTAGTTAAAGAAAGTTTAAGATTTACAATAGAAAATTTAGAGGGGGAGTAGTGTAAAGGGAATAAGAAGGAAAATTATAGATGCTCCGGGAGTAGCGTCACTGACTCTATTTTGCAGTCACTGACTGCAGTCAACCTATTGACGTCACAGGTTCAATCTACTTCCGGTAGTTTTGAAATTTATTAACTGACTCCGGAGTCAGAGTCAGTGACTGCGGAATCAGCATCACATTAGTCATCACTATCACAAAATATGCGAAGTTCATACACATGTGAAAGCGAAGTTTCTGAGCCATATAAAATATAGTGATCAATGTGATGCTGACTCCGCAGTCACTGACTCTGACTCCGGAGTCAGTTAATGAATTTCAAAACTACCGGAAGTAAATTGGACCTGTGACGTTAATAGGTTGACTGCAGTCAGTGAATGCAAAATGAATTCAGTGACTCTGACTCCGGAGTCATATGATGTTAATTTTGAGCTGTACTGTAATACCGGCCCCTGTTTCTTAATATGTACGCGGTGTAACACTCCTAGCCGCGTGTATTGATTTGAGTAGTAAACCCCTTAAACCGAGTACAGACTATGCTTATCGGGTACACAATTTCACAGTTACAGGTGTACACTGTAGGGGAACAGGACAGCCACGAAGTCATCGGTAAAACCCACAGCTTAAAAATGAACAAGAAGTCACCAATGACGTAACCGCCTGTGCAAACGTAACCTAGGGTAACGTGTGACCATTTTGGCAGCAGTGAAACGTCTTCGTAAGATTGGTGACCTCATGGCCAAGTTAATATTTCTCCCCGGCAGGCATGATTATTTCAATAAATTTTTTATTATTGAGATTAGTGATAGTTCATAAATTATGACTAGCTTCGATTGTATTAATTAGTTATGCATTGAGGTTACCTCAAAAAGAATTATAAAAAGATGTCATAAAATGATATAAATTTAATGAAATATCATCTTATGCCATGTATTACAGCTTTCGATATTAACAAAGCTGATACCCGCCTCTGTTTTTGCTAACAGACAAAATTAGTGTCTAAGTTAAATTGTTGTGCTTTATTATAATGAGACGGTCTCTAATATTTAAACCCTTTGAGACTTCATGATTTGGTTTGTGCTGCGTATAGGTCGGAGGTGTGCCGTTTCAGTCTCGGGCACAATCATGTCTATTTCTCTGTTGAGTTTAGTTGAACAAGCTCTTCAGCTGAGTGAGAAGTGGTTACATTGTGAGTACTGAGTGTCAATATTCCAAAGGAAATGTTAAACGCGACCATTATTTGTGAATAAGTGATTTTTAATCCTAATTTTTGCACACATTTACTGCTGAATTGCTCCAAAGCCTTACTGGTTAGCTATAAACACAAAAGTCAAAATACGAAAAAACATGCAAGCAATTTTCCTAATTTAAATTTTGAAAAACGTTACAACAGTGGTTACTGAGTTGTGAGTGTAAATCAATTTAGTGATTATATTTCCACAACTTCAGCAAGCAACCAATATTTACACACACGTATAAACACACGGAGTGTTAAAAGAGATAGGCGTTCAATTTAATTAATCAAGTTTAATAATTTCAATTAATTTAATTTAATTTAATTCGATATGAAGTTAAAACACCCTCAAATAACTTGAATTAAAAAACCACGTACTGTGAATTTGTTACTTATGATTTTTTACTATACAAATTCAGTTCCGGAACAACGGAAAAACGGGCCATAGGACAATTTGTCTATTAAATAATATCCACTTTCAATGAAAACTGGATTAAATGGTTAAAGGTTAACATTCTGACAAACAATTTTAAAAATGATTACAGACGTTTGAAAAGTTCAAAAATAGACTTTTGCAAGTTCCTAGGAAGAAAGAGCCTAAGTCAAACTTTTTTCACAAATATTGTATTTTAAAAAAATAAAGATTGGGCTCGTCCGGGAGTTGAACAAAGCCCCTCTCGTACCCGAAGCCAGCATCATACCGCTGGACCAACGAGCCACATTATACAATCTAAACAAGTGGGCCCCTGAAAGGGGCAAATTCCGACATGGTGGCGTGAAACTTGTACAGCACGTGGCGGTGAAACGAAAATTGTGGAACACAATATTAACCACTATGATGAGGGGCCACTGGGGGGGGGGGGGGCGCGTAAAAAGTTGAATATTTCTTACGTAATTTTCGATCAATTTCAGGATAAAGTTAGGCAGCAAATTCGTTTAACATAAGTTCAGAATTTTTAGTCAAATCAAACACGTCGATGTCATTAGCGGCCCCCATTGGCAAGAAAAAAATGTCCTATATTACGCCTATGGTGAGCATAGGCCTAGAAGTGGCTCGTAGCACCAAGCGTGTACTCTTGGTGCTACGAAATGATTACAAATAAACAATAATCCGCCTCAAGCGGAATAAAAATTGAGATAATATGCACCAGTGAAACACAATATCTCAGTGCACCGTTCATGCATTATGGGTACAGGTAGCTAAATGTAGTCGAATTGTGTTTCATCGAAATTTAAATTTTATGTTCATCGACATTTGAAATTTATAAGAAGCAAAATAGCCGAAGAAGAATTCATTAATGAAGTCATAAACAGTCTTAATTATGTTCAGCTTTGGCATCAGTTTAACAAAAATCTTAAAAACTGCAAAGATAAGCAAGGCCGGTTGGCTCAGGTGATAAGTGCCCTAAGCATTTACTGAGCATCTGATCTCAAGTCAGAACTTAGGGGGTTCGACACCCCACCGGTTCGCAACTTTTGCAATTCTGCGTGGTTGTCAGTAATCTTGACGTCTTTTCGTTAGCAAGATTGACCTACCTGCCCTTCCAGTGTTAATTAGCACTGGTAAATTGACCTACCCAAAATTACATAGGATTCAGACAATCTGAATATAGTATAGACGCGGCCCCTACAGGGGCCGCGTAACACAACCTGTTAAATTTATCCTGAAGCTTTTTCAGTTTTTGATAGGGGTCATTTAAGGTGGTAGTTACGTTTTCGCAGCTTTTTTTCAATGCTCTATTTTGTAGCAATTACTAAATCAATTTAGGTACAAGCGGTCTTCTGCATATCATTAATCAACTTATTTTTTACAAAATTTCAATTTTTCAAGAAAATTTTCGTTTTTAATGTTACGCATACTGTGCTGTAACGGAAAAAAATCTACCTTTCACTCAATTCCAAAAAGGTATAGGGCAAATTTATTTGGCTACTGTCACATATGCTTTCTTTGCATTCTTATGAACTGAACAGGACATTGGTTACTTCAACTGAAATCACTCATTGTGCTCAGAAATAACGGATTTTTAAAAAATTTTTAATTCAGTTAAATAGTGCCTCAGCACTGTTTTCCCGTACCCGTTGAAAAAATGGCGGACAAAATTTTAAAAAATGACGTTTCAGGAGACTGAAGAGAATTTGCAATTTTTGAAGGGGTTTATTAACACTGACAATGCTTTTGGCTGCTGTGACATATACTATCCAAATTTTGCGGGTATAATAGATGCATAAGGGACTATATACATGTAAATTATGGTGCCAAGTGGTTATTGGTATTTTGCGATATTGGCATGAGAAGTCAGAATTGAGGTAAAAAACTTACCGGTTACCGATCGCCTAGAAGTTCCTACAGTTCCTTTTTCGGTTTTCTCCGATTCGACGAACTGAAGCAGGTCCTCCGAAATCACAATCAGTTCCTCCCGGGCTACGTGTATGTGCACATCCCGCGTTCCAAAACAGACCAGTTCCATCAAGGTTCAGTGATCTTAATAGCCAGGTGCTGAACACAATCGAGCAGTATTGCGAACTCGCCAAAATTTATAGTGATTCGAACCGGTTTTTGTTCGCTAATTTGATGAAAAAAGGAACTGTCCTGAGCGGACGACAGATATCATACAGTAGAGCCAGAGAGCTACTCAAGGAACGTCTATCAGCCTTGGGAATCGAACCCCTGGGATACGGTTTGCATAGCCGCAGAGCGGGCGGGGCAAGTGCAGTAGCTTAAGCGGGCGTATCGGATAGGCTTTTTAAAAAGCACGGGCGCTGGACCTCTGAAACTGCTAAAGATTTCTATATTTTCAATTCCCTCAACGACAGGCTCAGCGTTACTAGACGAATCCTGAATTAGCTCAAAAAATATGAATTTTTCTTGTGCTGTTCTTTGCGTTCTTTGTTTTGTTTTGTTCGTTTTTTGCCTAACGTTCTTGCTTTGTTTGTTCATTTTTGCGTATCTATTATTGCCTTTTTTTGTCTCTGTCATATTATATTACCCTTTTTCGGTTTGTTTTTTATTTCTTTTATTTGTTCATTATGCGTATACTCCTATTCCTATACACCTATTTTTTGCGTAACTGATTGAGGAATGTCCTTATTTTTTTTAACCGTAACTCGCGACAGTAAACAATCTGCCTGCCAACAAAGTCAGTTATGAAAAATACCGTTATTTCCTCGAATAAAGCCCTGGGAGCTTTATTGTTTCGTGATGGTCCAAACGGGGGTTTTATTCAAGGCGGGGGCTTTATTCAAGGCGGGGGCTTTATTTTTTCGTGAAGGTCCAAACGGGGGTTTTATTCAAGGCTGGGGCTTTATTTTTTTGTGATGTTTTGCGTACCAGATGTAACTCAAAATGTTTATCTGCTCTGCATTATTACACAATTTTACTATGGATGAAAAACAATAAGTAACAACGTAACCCAGGTATCAGTCTTAAAGAATTGAACTTTATGGAAAAAACTGCTGAGCTGCGGTTTGCAAAACGAAATGAACAAAAAATTTAGTTACCAAGTAGCCAAATGGTTTGATAAAAGATTAGGATCAAAATAAAAATCGTTGACAAAATAATAAACACAAAATAGTACGTAACTAATTGTCAAGAAAAGGAGGGGCGATTCTACTGAAAGACAGCATCATCATCAGGAAGACCGAGGGGGGTTTTGAAGCACGCATCTCTTCATCTGCAGACCAGCGCTCTGACCATTTAAGCTACGCGGCCGACAATGAGCTGTCCTAAATCTCTTTAAGGTGGCGCTCTGAATAACCGACTGGACGATAAAGTTTTTCACTCATATTTTCGTTGATTCACTCAACAAGAAAAGTTGTTTGGAATTAAACAAGTTTTTATTTGATATACATAACGTCAAATTTTGTTAAATTTAAATTTCAACCTAATTTTCAATGGGAAAAAATCTTCAAATCGCTATACCAAAAAATTTTATCTGGCTTTTTGCACTTTTGAAAACAGTTTTGTGTAGCGAATTGCTAGTAGCAACTTTTTAAAAAGTCGTTTGTGTAGGCAAATGTGTTTGAAAAATAGGTAATAGCCGGTCTTTTTCAAAAAGTTAAGTACAGTTTTACTTATAGTAAATTTTGCGGACAGACCCGGCATGGGCCCCGCTTTTGATTTTCACATTGATTGGTTCTCGTTCACACTGCAATAATTGCAATAAAGTTACTGTGCACTGTGCAGACCATTGCAACTATGCGGCAGCTTTAATCCACTCATTCTATTACCATTACATTGGCGCGCTACCTAATGTTTTATTTGTAGCTGTTTTGCCATAGTCAGTCAGCAATGTGGTCCAAAATTGTATTATTGACTTTATTAATCTACCCTGAGTGCTGGACTCAATCTAAACTCGTCCTCACTAGCATCGGCGCCAAGTCCACCCTAAACGTCTACAACGAGTTACTGCTTCAGTACGTGACCGATAGAAATACACAGGAGCCAGACCTTTTGCTGGACTATAGCTACAACGCCACTGGGTCACCTCTGGGGGAGTGCGTCATCACCGCACAGTGCTTCGACCAAAACGCTCCCTATCTGTTCGCCTTGTCCGACAAGATTGTCCACCCTCAGGGCTACGGTCCCCATATTGTCAAGTTTCCCGTCTTTTCAACGTGAGTCAAAACTGCATGTTTTCAGATTAGCTAAGGAGAATTTGCGCATTATTTAGGAGATATTATCAATGGCATAATTACTTAATCCAAAATTTCTAAATTGTAATCCTAAAACGAAATTTAAATATTTCTACATATACTGTCCCTGTAATCGACGCTCTACCAAAATTCATCAATTAACCTTTAATGAGTTTCAAGTCTGGTCGATATAGAGACTATTTTTGGCAAGGGGGAGTGCTTTGGTTAGAGCTTCAATTTGGGAGGTCAATCGATAAGCTTCGATAGCTACCAATTAAACCAATAGGATCTGTTTTCGGTTTAGGTTTCGAAGCTACGACGTTCACGTTGTCAAGCTTCACAGTCAGAGACCACAGTGTCATTGATTCTTTTATTTACTCTTGGTGTTTTTGAATGAATGTAGGAGCTCATGACAGCTAGAACTGTACACTTTGATAATATGATGAATCACAAAAATTTCGATTGATTTAAAAAGGTGAATACTAAAGTTGCCGTTTCTCAATCTCAGGCTTCTTACATCAACGTCGACAATGTTCAATAGCCCGCCACACCGCTCGCCGTGCCTTTAAATTGTGATTAGCAAACTGCTGTATTTACATGCAAATTGTATTGTTACGCATGTATTGCAAACTGTATTGCAGGGGTCTTGTGGTGGCGTACAACCTTCCCGGAATCCAGCTGCAGCTGACCCTGGCGGACTTGGCCTTGATCTTCGCTGGCGACATAGCGGTGTGGAACGACACGGCGCTGCAAGAGCACAACGAGGACGTGCTGCCCGGGGTGCGCATCCAGCGAGTGGCCATCGCCAGGAGCACGGGCAGCAGCGAGGTGTTCACCAATGTGCTCAGCACCCACTCACAGGCATGGCGACAACGGTTCGGCACCACCGACAACATACTCAGCACCAACCTCAGCTTCCAGTCCCAGACACAAATGCACCTCTACCTGGCCAGCACCATTCAGGGCGCCAGTGGCATTGTCGACGCCGTGCTGGGAGCTATAGGTACTTCTAGATGATTTTGAATCAGGCATCACTGATCATCAGAGCTAGAACGATTCTCTGGTCACAGCTGCGTTAACCCCCCCCTTCATTCAACACAATACCAGCTGAAAATAGTTGGTGTCTTCAGGTAGAGGACAGGGACACCCAATAGTGTCATGATATTACTGAGACCTGGACCCGATTTATCAAAACAAAATGTTCATCGTTGAAATTCGTCATAAATGTTCGTCGTTGAAAAATTTTGGATTGATGGAAAAATTTGTCCTATAATTTAGTGTCATGTTCGTTGTTGAAAATGCTTTGATCAATCCAAAATTTTCAACGGCGAACATTTTGTTTCGATAAATCGGGCCCAGATTGCTAGGTGCTTACTGGTCGTGTGCGGGTTACCCCCTTTGCTTGACATGCATGCTTTTGACATGAAATCAAGACATATTTTTTAGTTTGTAGGTAGACGTATACTTTTTTAAGTTGAAATCAAGCATTAACAGGGTTATTTCAGCAATAGGATCGTTCCGGCCAATTACCTACCTAGGAAAGGAAAAGAAAATAATTACCTATCTTACTGTTTCGTATTCGTGTGTTCTTGGTCATTTTTATAGTTGTTGCAAAAACATACTTAATAATTACGCAATAAGTAAATAAATGTTTTTAACTGAGCCGGTTTCACAATTGCACATATTATTATACACATTTAAATTTTAAGTTAAAAATTTCAATTGACTAGACTGATTGAATTTTTTAGGATAGATAAGTTAAACCAATTATTTGGAACTGAGTTTCATAGCCATTGCTATTTCTAGGATACATCAGTTATGATATTGCCAACCACAACGGACTGCAAATTGCATCGATCTACAATGCCAAGAATCAATTGATCAGTCCGGATCAGATTTTGAACGCAGTTGGACAGGACGCGGCGATGCTGAATGAGGGATTGCTGAGAGCCAACGAGAGCATGAGCGGGACGTATCCCTTTTCCATGTACACCAACATGCTGGTCAATAGCAGCACCAGTCCGGGTATCGATTGCCAGCTGGTCATGGAATACCTGCAGTTCATGCACTGGGTTCAGACCCACACAGAGGCTAGAAGAATTGCCAGGAGTCATGGTTATGAGCGAGTTAGCGACGGCCTATTGCAATATGTGCAGGACAATGTACTGAAGCGAATCACATGTCGGGGACGCAACGTCACGCTGATGCTGCAGGAGGAAATAGCCAGGGAAGAGGCCGCACGGAGAATGAACAATTTCTTAAAGTCAGCCACACTGATATTTATTATTTTGATATTGATCATGTCTTGTGTTTGTATTGCCATTCATTTTCGAAGTAAGCGCCGCAAGCTTTACGAAAGTCTAGAATGGATTTTGGACACTAGTCGATGTCACATCATACAAAACGCTACATTCCGGGATAACTTATCCGTCAAAAGTATGGATAGTTATTTTTTAGCGGTTGGAAATTCACATTGTGGAACTTATATGGACAATCTAGCAGTTTTTTGTCCCTCCCGCTCGTCCGTGTATAAAGCCTACGGCTCGACCACAGAAGTGATTCAAAAGATCAACAGTTATGTGAAGCATGTGAACAGTGACAACGTTCTAAAACTGGTGGGGTTGGTGGATCATCCCGACACGTTCTTCGTGTACGGAGACGGCACGCGCTACAAAGGACAGATGTTCGTGGTCCTGCAGAGGTGCCGGTATGAGCTGACCACCCAGGTGCGGACGTCACTAGCCCTGGACATCGCCATCGGCATGGAATACTTGCACCGCAAAGACATCGTCCACGGGGCACTCAACTCCGCCACCTGCTACGTCACCAACAACTGGACTGCCTGCGTTGGCGACTGGGCTCAAAAGGAAGTCTTGTCCATGGCTATTGGAGAACGCACGTGGGTGGATTTGCTGAGGAAAAAGTATTTGCCAGAAATCGATGACAATGTGGCTTCCATTGATACCAAGCTGCTGCTCCTGGGAACCGATCCGGAATTGTTGACTAAAACGTGTCCCAGAATGCAGCTGCATCACGACGTTTACAGCTTTGGTGTTTTACTGATCGATATGTTGAACAATTGTGGATACTTTCAGTCCTTGGGAGCAGCCAGCCAAACATCTGGGTTTTTCAAAACTTCAAACAAGCTTGTGCTGCCAGAATCCATTTCCGCCGATGGTGCGAATATTGTCAGAAACTGCACCGATGCCAAAGCGGAACTTCGACCCAACTTTTATCAAATAATTGCCATTGCACGAGAAATTACGAAAGGCATGCAAACGTCCGTGGCTGGTATTCTGATGCAAGAAATGGAAGACCACATGGCACACTTGGAACACAAGGTAGGACTAGCCCAACACCCTGTCCATTCAAAAAATCAGAACATACAGTGAAACTTTGGCGCAGACTTATGATAGCGTCTGCTGTTACTCCAGTTAACCATCTATCCCGCTTAATAGCTAGAGACATAATGGAAAGGGCTAGTTGTTAGGTTAATAGCGCATTAAGGCGACACACACAAGTGCAAGGGTTTATCAGGATGCAGTGTGCACTCACTGATTTATACGCACCGTTACGCGAGGTCATTACGGTGACTGATACAAGCCATTGTTATTGCAGGTGCAGTGGCGCACGAGCACGCTGGAGTCAGTGAAGACGCGCATGAACGACTTGCTGGAGCGTCTGCTGCCGACGTCGGTGGCCCAGCAGCTGATCGGGGGCGCCAGCGTCCAGCCACAACTCTACCAACAAGTCTCCATATACTTCTCCGATGTCGTTGGTATGTGCCGCAATCTTGCTCACATATGTTCTCCTCTAGACTTCAACAACGCTTTACTGTCGTCACATATAAGCCACTTACATAGCGCATGTACAACACAGTGTCCGTCACACTATTCTAGTTTTTTATGCTATTTAGTGGAATACTTCTGTTGTGTCCTTTGTCATATTATCATATAATATCATTCATGCAATAAGCCATAATTGTTGTCGTTGTATCAATGCTGGTAATCAACGGTTCGAATCATTGCTGTGGGAACCTTAGTTTATTGTCGTCTTGGTGTTTGTTGCATATGTATGGATTGACAGCAAGGTCAAGTTGTGCAAGTTTGCTTGCAGGCTTTACTCAGGTGTGTGCCAGGCTGACCCCGTGGCAAGTGGTCACGCTGCTGAATACCATCTACTCATGCTTCGACTCCATCGTGGACAACTACGACGCCTACAAAGTGGAAACCATCGGTGCGTTCTCATGCTTTACTTGCTTTCCGGCATGTGCTGTTCTGGCTGAGGCCGGCTTATCCCTATAATGTTGTATACGCGTAGGTATATATGTAATTAACGTTAGGTTGTTGTGGTTTTGACTTTTGACAGAGGTTTTTGCAGTGGCTTGAAGCACATGTATTATTTGAGGCGATGCGTATCTGGTGGTGAGTGGTCTGCCGACGCGCAACGGACTCCGGCACTTGCACGAGATCGCCAGCATCGCCGTAGACATCGTGAGTGCCTTGGAGCTGCTGCGTCCCGACTTCATGGACTGCCCCGTCCGCGTCCGCGTCGGCCTGCACTGTGGCTCCTGTGTGGCGGGAGTGGTCGGCGCCAAGATGCCACGATACTGTCTCTTTGGACAATCGCGTAAATATAATTACTACTGGTTGAAGTTGTGTCGCGGTGGTCAGCTAAAATGATACAAAAATGACCAGAAATGAAACAAAGCGGAACGAAATCAAGTAAACAGACTCTTGCTAGGAAATAACTACTCTTCAATATGTTTTTTATTAAAGTTTAGATGATTTTTTTGTGTTTGTGGTGTGTGGGTGGCTTTTGTTGTTCTTCTTTTTTGGGTTTTTGCGATGGTTGGGGTTTGGTGGGTTGGGGTGTTTTTGGGGTTTGGGTTTTGCGGCGTGGGTGCTGCGTGCCGTTGTCTGTTCCTTGGGGATGAGGTTATTTTTTTCTGGGTTTTGGCCGTCTTTAAATTGGCTGGCTGGTTGTTTGTGTTGGTTTGTGGTTTTTTTTTAGAATTCTAGGGTTTATTGTTTACCTTCTCGCAAACGTGCTTGTTTATTTCTTTTGTTGAGAAACACATCGATGAATAGCGTTGGTTGGACTAGCTTCAAAAACATGGCAGCGTTTTTGACATAAATTGAATTTATAGGAGAAGATATTGTGGCGACTGTCTGTGTGCACGTGACCAGACGTACCTACTGTACTGTCCACTGTTTCAGTAATAGAAGCCACTCAAATGGAATCTTCCGGCTTGCCCATGAAAATTCATGTTTCTCCTGATTTCGCAGATGCGCTGAAACATTTTCCCGAATTTCAAGTCGTAGAACGAACGGAAAAAGTTAACAAAGTGAGACTAGCACTAATAATATCTAATTTAAATCTAGCTAAGTATATCGTGTAAAGTGCTGGCAATTATTGATTTATACAAGCAGGCCGTAGCGGTGCAAGTCTATATAAGTTAACTAGTACGTTACAAATTCAAGTTTGACTTCATAAAGATTAGAATTTAACGGTATTGTAGAATACGCAGTATGTGGCTTTTGTAACACAAATTTGCGATTAATTCAGGTCCTTCTTGTCAAGCAGAAAACAATGCAATTTATTAAACTGAAGGCGTATTGGTGGTGTTTGAAAACTACTTCGTAAAACACTGTCATAACCTTCCTACAGTTTAAACTGTCTTTCAGGATCGTCCGGTCCCCTTTTCAAAGACATACTGGCTGTTGAGACGATGCACTTGAAATAACTGTTGTTTCTTGCCGCGTGGACTTTCAGTTTGTGACTGCTCTGGCTGGAGTTCTCGCAGAGCAGTCACATAGTCGGTTTGGTCGACTGCTATTCTACAGTTGGGTATATTTGCCGCAAACTCAGTGTTATGCAGTTTTCATTTATGGAAACTACAAAGAAATTATGGGAGAACTTGTATCGTGAAAAATCTATACTATCAGACATTAAAACCAATAACGCTGCGTGAAGTTTGTCAACTATGTAAGTACATATTGACAAGCACGATGAATTATCACTCGCACGTGTAAGATATCCGAAAATTGCAAAAATATTTACTTTAGTGAGGCAAACTGTATTATACTTAAACTGTAGAAGAATAAATATCAAACACTTTGTTTAGTCCAATGGTGCAGAAAAAGTACGAATAATAATTTCAATAAAATAGCAAATAGCTAAAAATAACACCTAAATATCGCAAATAGCAACCATCAGGTGCTGTAAGTGTTATCCTGAGTTAGGTATCCCTGGGCTTACATATATAAAGCGAAATTAAGACAAGTACAAATGGGTTAGGGTAGCTGAATGGTAGTACGTACTAATCTAGCGAAGGGTGGTTCGAATCCCCAGTCAGTCATTGTGCTGTACACGTTCCGCGCATATAACGAAACTAGCGCATATGACACCTTCGATTTGTAGCGTTGATAGCGCAAATAGTACTCACACAAGGCGCTATACGGCAAATATATCATATGGCACATTCGATAGCGCAAATAGCACTGTAGCAAAAGCGCAATAACGCATTTTGCGTCGGCTACACGCGTTCGTTATCCGAAATTGGTTGTTGTGATGACAAAACATACCTTCATACAAATAGTCATCTCTGTCATGTTAAAGGCTGTACACACACACTGCACACAGGCCTAAAAGGATCGGTTCGTATGCAGTCTGAAAGTTGTCGCATATTTAGCTTAGAGTTTGACGTACCCATAGTACATGTGTAAGTTATAGCACGATGTAGCGTGCACTCAGCGATTTATACGCAGTGTTACGTGAAGCGTCAAGTGCATGAACGAGTGCGCACAGTTCACGTGCCAGTGCGGATAGTTGCTGAGTGCATACAACAAAGTATTATAACGTTCTTATAATATGCTTGTCTTGAAATATACAGTGCAATAAGTCAATAACTAAGATGCACGCCTACAGGAGTGCAATAACTAATGCATGCTGTGAATCTAGCATTGTACACTTAGTTATTGGCGTTAGTTAGCTGATAGCTTGCTTTTTTGTAATTTTTGCGATTGAACCAATCCCAACGGCTGTACATAGCAAAGCACACTGCTTCTATAGTAACTTATTCAGCCAAGTCGCGTTTATATAATACAAAAATTAATAATTCACAGATCGTATTTATAGCAATAATAACATAAAAGACAAAAGATATAGATATTTTTCTACGAATGCATTGCCAGGATTTGCAAGCACACACGGCTGGGACTGACATTATATGAATCCATTCCATAACTGCTGAATATGCTATGACAGTATTAACCAACATATCACTGAAATTTCAAGGACATCTAAAACGACCCGTGGAAGGGGTGGCCTAAGTTGAAGTATGCAATTGGTGTGTTATAATTTAGTTGTGGCGTGGCAAAATGGCACATTATGGCAAACATGATATGAAGCAAAAGATCCCTTGATTTGAGCCAAACTGGTTCCCTCTAAATGTTCAATATGTGCGTATATATTTTTGGTAGTGCTGCACAGTTAAGCCCGGTTCATACTTGTCCTCGAGGACACAGGGACAGGGCCGAGGACAAATTTCGGTCAGCTGCCGTCAACAATACGAGCACGCATGCTACCCAGACATTTTGTGCGACATTATTTTTGTTGAAACAAGGAGGAGTATGAACCGGGCGCTAGTTAACAAACAGCAGCCAAAGGCGGACAGGCAGAACCAATTTGTTCACAATGACACTGCGGGGTAACACCAACAAGCACTGTCCTGTCCCCAGGTGAGCAGCAGGCAGGTTCATGCCTCGGAGTCGGCCACTGCTGCTTTCGCAAATCGTTCGTTCAGCTCGGGAGTCCACTCCATGCCCGTCAGGAATTTGAACTGCCCTTTGTATCGTTGCAGCGTCAGGGTTTGGTCCACCCAGTAAATCTGAAACAGTCAATTCATACAGTTTACAACACTAAATTACAGTATGTAGTTGCCTGCTCTGCGTGATTGGCTATTGGGGGACCCAGTTATGGTCAAGTCCAAGGTCGCTCCGGGAATCGGGAACGGTGTGAAAAATAACTATTGAAATTATTGGAAAATTACAGTATCAATCAATAAAAAAAACGAACAGCCTTTGTTTTCGTCAAGCCAGCTTCATACATACCACTCAAATTATACTGTTCCCATTAGTAAACTTAGCAGCGCTGTAAATATCTTGTATATTACCCGCCAAAAAAGAACTGAAATCGTTCCCAAGTTACCACTGCATATTACATAGTACCCAAACGGATGGTGCAACATTACAAAATGCGACACTGTTGCAAAGCCATCTGCCAGTGAGATACATAGAAGCAGCCTTTTAGCTCCGCTCAGAATTCAGCTAACGTAATCTCACGTCGTTTGTGGGAGGAGCTAACACACTGCTGCTATTTGATTGGGTAACGTCCCATTTGGGCAACTTGCAGGATCCGTTTGGGCTCAAGTACGCATTTGTGGACGTTCACCAGTGGGTCGTTTTTTGGACCCTAATGTGTAACGCCTTTACCGCGCTGCCAACTAGAGTGTCATACTCTCCCCATTATGTACTCCCGATACTAGTAAATTTCTAGAGTACAACAACTCAGCATCCGCTTCATATTTAAAATGAAAAATGTTACAAAACTAAAACCAGGATGCTAATTTTGTCGTTTAGGCTTGCATGGAAAGACAGTGTGTTAACAAACTATCAATTGATTAGTAGACATATTAATGAGTAACTATCAAACCAGAAGCTAAGTGCGAGCTTATTGGCCAGATCAGTGTTATGTATCGCTTGAGATCATGGAGCTTAACTTGTTAGTAATGTTGTACTAAGATCCCTTTTAGCATAAAAGTATTGTCTTGTGCATCTTAACTAAACAAACAACTGCAGGAATGAAACTTAATGTGGCTAATATTAAAACAAATACTTCTTTTTGATTAACATGTCCCATTAGGAAACCCAGTAAAAGTTTAGAAATAATCGGTCCAAAAACGCTGACGCAATGTGTTTCAATTCCCATACTTTAGTTCGTTTCGTAGAAAGCAATGTATTCTAACTTCCAACTCTTTTTTTAAAGTTTATATGTTTACCAAGCTTTACGCAAATAGCGATAAGATGATACCAGTTTATCAGCAATACCATAGTCTTGACAAATTGGGAACGGAGCTTGTTTTTGTGAACCGTTCGAAGTATATACAAATGGGTCCTGCCTGAGCAGCCTATTCAGCCCACGATAACTATTTATCTCAAATACTTAATAATCACGCCCCGTGCCATAATTTAGATTCTAGATTATATATTGTTCAGAGCACTAGATACTTCTAAGACTAAGGCATGGTCAGCTCTCAGCAATTTGATTCTAAGGAACAATTCCTAGAACGGATTAGGCAGATTGCATTAATACTTGCTTGCTGAATGGTTGTGCTTGGTGTGTAGCAAGTGTTGTTAATGTAATCCCCCTAACCCGTGGACCTAGGCGTGTGCCTGGCGGCTGGTTGTCGATGATGTCGTCTGGTTGTCTTGCTGACAGCAGTGTGTTGGCAAGATGACCAAGGCATCCAAGCCCCCGACGCAAGCGCGCAAATCCAGTAAAGTTAAAGTTTAATCCAGTTAGATTAAAGTTCAGCAGCAGAGAGAGATTACAGTAAGTTTTATCTTTATGGTGAAATAACATCGCTAGCAGTAACGGAACACATCAACTTCTAATTGCAAAGTATCTAAATAGTTTCACAAAATTGGCATCAAACTTTGGATAATACACACAGAGGTCACAAGTCATAAACCCATGGAGTCAAGTCATTAAGCACCGATACTACCACTAAAACGTTAGTTTCCTTCAAGCCTTTACCTCAGCAAATCAAACGGCGCCCGTAACAAAAATACAACTATGTAGTCACCCAAAAACGGTTCACGCTTGTCTCTAAGACTGTCTGTTTGTCCGCAAGCAAAGCAAAGCAAGCAAGCAAATGAAATGATTTACCTACTCTTTGAGATAAACTATTTTTTGGCTTATGCATCCTTACAGACACGGACAAGTATGAACCAGATTTGACACTAACTACCAAATCATATTCAACTCATGCATGCAATTTCACCCCTGTTTAAAGTCTGTAAAATGTATAGATGGTTGACAAATGTTTTCATAACTCAGTGACCAACTGCTGATAACTTATGCAATAACCACCACTGCATGCACCTTATCGAAAACCACATAGCTGCGTTTGACCGCTGGTATATAAATGAAGTCTCAACTTTTATAGATGTAAAAAGTGTAAACCATAACAAATACAAAATCGGGAAACTATATGTGGGATATACGGGAAACTGTGTGGGGTCACTGGTCAGTTGTGCTGAGGTGGTGATAAGAACGCCTAAGGTTTCTTTGGTGCTGCTACTGCCCATATTTCACCACTTCCTATTGGTCCTGTTGTTTACCTCGCCGAATTTTTGCCGTTGTTCGTCTTGCAGTTCGTCCAGTTTTGCGAGCTGGTGCTTGATGAGTCGGCAGAGACTGGACACCAAGAGCACACTGCCTCGCTCCGTGCGGTTGTGACTCCACGCCTCGCCCGTCGTGCTCAAGTACTGCTGCTTTAAGATCTCCAGTTCGCATTCCACTCGCTTAATTATATTCTGAAACACAAAGACGTCCTACATTATCACAAATTCAAAGTCAACAGCGCAACTATCAACTTGTGACCATTTCTTTATCCTTACTCGACCGAGCGATTCTGTTGTTTGTGCAAACTCGTGGTGCACAACATGAGTTTGATTCTCTACGTTTTGCTACATCTGCCCCGGTTTCACATTGATCAGTCATCATACAAACTGCCACTTGAACCAATTTTTATCAGCTATGTACTGTGAAGGATTAGGAATAGTCTCTAACTGACTGGAGGCGCGCCCGAAGCTTTCAGATAGGCCAGGTGCTGGACTTCAGAGTTGATGTTGCAGTGTAGCTTGAGGGGCGCGGTGTAGTTGGACAGGCACAGGCTCAGCATCGCGTTCCCGCGCCCGTTCTTAGGAGACTTCTGAAACACATAACTCTTGATTAGCACAGGTCCTAGGTATGTCTGGCACTTGCCAATCAGTCTTTTTCCCCGAACAGTGTCACATATGGTATAATGTTGGTGGGGTTCCAGTTATAGTTTTCCAATAGAAATCATTTAGTCATGTGAATAACCTTGGCCTTAACGCACTGGAATGCTAGACAATGGCATGACTTGGCTGGGCGCACTTACGCAGTCTGCTTCCCAACTTCGACCGGTCACGCTTTCGTACTGATCATATAAGCGATTCAAAAATATTTCTTCGAATTCAAGCATTTTCTAAAAGCACACAATGGCATGAACAACACTGGAATGAATGCGCTAATGAGCTTAACTGCAGGGTTGAAAACTATTAGACAGACAAAGCCAATCAAACAAGTGATTATATACTTGTTTGAGAAAGGTTTTCCCAAAAATGACCCTGGCTCGATTTATCGAAGCAAAATCTTTGTCAAATTTTTCAACGGCGAACATTTTGCTTTGATAAATCGTGCCCGTGTATGTAAGAAGTAAGTACGGTAAGAAATGCTGTTATCTAACCGCGCTGCAGCCTGGGCAAGGAAGTGTCATACTCTTCCCAATTATGTACTCTTGTCGTTACGTTATCAAATTTCTGCTCGCATGGTTGGAATCGGTTATTTCTGAAAGTGGATTAGTGAGAACAGCTGTAGATGCAAACGCAATCACTGATCTTGACCGCCGGACGGCCAGTGCAGTGATGTATTGCAGGGTGGGTGCAGACCTCGTGAGTTTTTTTCAGGTCTTGGATGCGTTCCATTTGGCTGCGTATTTTGACGTCGAAGTCGATGCGCTGGTTCTCCTCCTTGGTCAGGCCCAGATAGGATGCGGCCGTGCTGGGCAGCTGCTCCGGGGGCAGGGCCATCACCACGTCGGGGCACCACAGCATCCCCGTCAGCTTCGCGAACCGCTTCTTCAGAAGGTCCAAGTTGCGCTGTTCTTGTCTGATTCGCTTCTGAAACAGCATCACTTTGCCAGACTCTTTACCGAAGTCCCAAGTCTGAAGTCTTTCAGTACAAGTGTGAACGCATGTTATTACTTTTGTCCGAAATGCAAAGTGTGAAGTCTAAAATTAAAGGGTCAGCAATTGTTCACACTTCGTCCGAAATCCGGAGTTTGAAGTCCTTTATAAAAATTTGAAGTCTGAAGTCCGACTCCGAAGTCTTAACTGAGCTAGAAATTGCAAAAAATAATTGCCAGTTTCAAGCATTGATCTTGAATTGCAATAAATACAATGCTGACTTTTGCAGAGATTCTGAAAGGTCACGAAAAGTTCGATCTTTTCAACAGACTCGCTTTATCTTTGTGTTAGCACAAGCCCACTACCAACAAAACAAACAACTACAGGGTATACAAATAATCATGTAAAGAATTGCACCATGCTGCCAAAAAGGGCAAAAATGTGTCCATCATGTGACAGAAATTTGAAAGCAAACGCAATATGACTGAAATGTAATTGGACAAAAACTTAGGACTTCGGAAATTGTTAACTCAATTTTAACATTTATTTCGAATTCATTGGACCCATTTTCGGACTTCTGACATCAAAATCTGACAACGGACTCTTTGGACGTCAGACTTCAAACTCCAGACTTCGGAACGAAGTATGAACAAAAAACACTTCATTTTTCGATTTCGGACAACTTCGGACTTCAGACTTTGGGCAAAGTGTCAACAGGGTTTAAGGGCAAATGTATTTCACTGCACTGTCCTAAGCTAAAATCGTCGGATTAACCAGATTAACCAGATCAATCTTAGTTCAACACAACATGCCGTGCCGTTCCGAGGTTGCATTGCAACACAAGTGCGTAAGTCTTTTTAGGACTCTATGCTGCTACGTTTTCTGTTGGATATTTTTTCTTATTTCCATCAATTTAATCAATCATAATGCTAAATTGCAGCCGTTGATTACCTAACTTCGAGCTCAAGCTTTGTAGGGCAAATAGTAGGAACTTTAGGTTGCAATTGCTTTATTCTATAACACAACGGCAAGGCGTGTAACTTACGCTGACCACGTCTGATTCGTCATCACTGTGGAAAAAGTTGAACGTCTGCGGACGTGTTTTGTCCACTACTGCCTGAAATAAAAACATTGCATTCATTTTTTGTATGAAAACAAATTATTTTAATAACATCTGAAAAACAGTTATAAACATAATGCATTTACGAGTCCCACGGAACTTGGGTTTATATGTCAGTGCATATAACTGCAGACAATTCACCATGAAATATCATAATTGTACATTGATTAAATTAAATAAATAAATTAAGCATAAAATATCAGCCTACGTTAATTGCCTGAAATACATATATACTGACTACGGTGTTATACTCAGCAACTATCTAACTATTGTATATGATCAAGAGCACATAATAGGGAACAGTATGACACTCTTCCCTATCGTAAAAGCAGTAAAAGGGCTATTTCAGCCGGAGCATCGTTTCGGCTGATAAAATAGGTAAGAGTGTCATACTCTTCCCAATTATGCACTCTTGATATATCGTGAATACGCCTAAAAGGTTTGGGGGTTGCGGTGTAGTGGTAGCATTCTCGCCGTCGACACGAGCGACACGGGTTCCTTTCCGGTGCCTCCATTATTTTCTTTGTTTCTAAATTGTGCAATGATGGAGTTGGTGGTCGTACCCCTTTTAGTTTTTCCAGCTTTTCTGCCCTGAGGCGATCGCCGCGGACCCTGAGCTCGAGGTGAATGCGCGGAACGTCCATGGTGTCCAGGTCGGTGGACAGGCCCAGCCCGGGCATCCAGCACAGACCCACCGCCTCCTTGAACTCCACTGTGTACGACAACAGCTTGTTCGCCTCTGTTTCGATTTTCTCCTGAAATTATACTTGCTAGTACTATTATTGCTGCCACTATAACTATACGTCGTCAATGAAAAAGATGCTGTTTGGAAACATACAGGAAGAACGACAACGTGCCAATGTTTGGCATCATCCAAGATATAAAGCCCTATATTACGGGCTAACGCGCTTGCTCTCGCTCTTGCTCTAAGTAAAAATATTTTTTGAGAAAAGAACAGTTCTGAATTTTGTTTATCAAATTTATGTACCATAATAAGTGATACGTTTTGATTCAGTTTAATGTGTTCTTTTGCACTTATTTTCAATTTTTAAGAGAATGTGACTGATACTAGTGCATTTTTGTGACAAAGCATTGCGTGCCTCTGCCATAGCGGGCACAGCTACATGTCTACCTTGGACACGCCGTCTTCGATGAGTTGTCTGATTTTGGCATCCTGCGCGACGATCTTCTGGTTGATGGCGTGGGCGTCCTCCATGGTCGGTTTCACTCGTACTTTGTGGTCCACTTTACTAAGACTACTGTTCACGCCTGTCCCGTTCATCGTTATATATCACATCAAATAGAATACAATGGTCGTGTTTAAGTGCTAGCTCATTAATAGATGGTCGTTAATGTACACTGGCTGAAACAAACACAACATTATTTATTAAACAGAAGGCAACTGTCGTCCCTTCTTAATTGGATACTGAGAAAATCAATTATTGCCCATACATGCACATGGTCATGGCATCACAGGAGCTTGGGTTTTATACAACAAATGGGTTTACATTCTGATAAGTCATTCCACTCAGAACAGTCACTAAGATGGTAATAAAGCTACAAAAGCAATGATAATCAAATGAGCTAAGAGTTTCAACAAACACGTACTGGTAGTGGAGTTGGCCCTATTTTTGATACATTTCGTTGCAACATCCTGAGGTAGAGTACCGAGGATATTCTTCGAATATAAAACGCGGCACCAAAATTTTTAAAGCCCACACTTTTTACATGAAAAGTCGCAAAACGTTTTTTAAGCTGCAGCTTGTCACCAAAATTTCTGATACCTTTTCAAGTCAAAAACTTTAAAAACTAAAAGAATTTAAACTCTTAAAAAATTTGAAAACTTGATTGAACATCTGTTCGTGAGCAATTTCATTACAACCGAGTCCAAACCACAAAAATGTGAGCTGCTAAATTAGTTTAGCCGTTGGCTTAGCACAATGCATCGCCCAGGTGCGGCAGCATATGGTATCGTTTGCTAAACCACGAGGTTTTCTGGTACCGACGCGCTGACAATCAATCAAGAAATCATTGTTGCGATAGGTTTCGTCATATTAATGTCTACTCTACAGTGTGCAAAATTATTCAGCCATTAACAGACATGGATTAACGACATGCGAGAATGATAACGAGTAGGTATATATATGAACTACATTGTCTATACGCGGAACACTGAGATAGCAGGCACAATAAATACACACGCACACACAAATTATGTATTTTAGGACCTATCAATTTTTAAAACGCGATTAACACAGTCAGAAACAGATGCGTGCAAATTACAATTTTTTCTAATTCTTGTCTAATATGGTACATACGCGGCGGCTGAGGCCGCAGCGTAATAATTATATATCTAAATTACAAATATTTACTCGAAATTAATGATAATTCCAATGCAGATTCAACACAAAACTGCTGTGCTGATGTAAATTCAAAAAAAGTCCATTGTGCTGAGTGGCATTAAAACAATACCTACTTTACTCTGTGAACAGGAAGAGCTACGAATTTTTAGCCCTGCAAACAAGTTTTGTAATGTTTAGTAATTAATGGTGAACTAGTATTGATGACAACGCAACGATCGGCAAACAGCAAGTGACGTAGGGAGACTAAATAGGGCGGACTTGCATTGCAACCAGCGCACTGCAGTACACGCAGATCAGGTGACACAACACTGTGCAATACAGATTGCCAATTGCAGGTGGTTGCAGTGCTGCTAGAGTTTGCAAAGTTGCTGGTCCATTAAACCAGTCACACTCTGTTCTACAACTGTGTCAGCATACTCTATTGCAAATGCTGCTGACATTGTTAGTACTCGTCCAGCACTCATACGCCCAAACAACACATACATGGTTATGAAGAATAGACATAGTTCCGCCAAAACTGACTTAATGGTCAATGTATTTATTTGGTTTCTTCACTCACTGGCTTGTTCATTTATACCACACTGTGCTACGCTGTACTGCGGTTCTAAATGATAATTTACACAAAGTAAACATACTGGCGCACCCAACGGTTTCAAACAAGTAAGGGTTGTAGCATGGCTGCAAGTGCACTCAGAGGTTTGTATGCACGATGCGATGGAAAGCTCCGAGTGCAAAGCACGAGTGCGCGCAGCGCACGAGTGCTTTTCACGAGGGCTTTCCAAGCAGAGTTGCATACGAAACTCTGAGTGTCAGCGCTGGCCATGATACAACCGACTTGTCACATGGCTTTGACACGTAAAAAAGAAAAACTATAGGTAGCGGTGGGATTCGAACCCACGCATTTCTGACTTTTGTTTTCCAGTCAGTGCCATAGACCACTCGGCTACGCTGCCTTCGACGATAAGTTTTTTAAATGACAGTAAATTATCGAACAGTAATATCTTTTGCTGTGCATGAACATGCCTATCTAAATGCAAGATGCAGTGTAGACTGAACATACTACGTAGTACGTACGTACATACATCACTTGTCATCATTATTTGGGTTTTTGTCAAGGTAGTTGTGCAGCAGCCGTAGTCGAGTGGTTACGACGTCTGGCTGGCAATCCTGGCGATTTGGGCGCATTTGTTCGATTCTTGTCTTGTCTTTTTAAGGTTCCTTCTTATTTCTGAGTGAGCAGCGTGCGACAAATCTGTGAGTGCACGCTAAGGCGAATTTGTTGATGCTCACTGTGTGTTCAGAGAGTGCAACAAATGTCTGAGTGCACTCTTGGGAGTAAAGTGATGAGAAGAGTAGCACGTATCAGAGATTTGTAGCACGGCCAGTTACATAGAAGCCATGTGACAAGTGCTGATATGTAACTGGGGAAACTAGGTATATTTCACTCTAATTTCAAGACTCAGTTGGATTCGCCTATTTTATATTCTTTGTCTGATTTTTTTTGTTACGGCATTGTAACTGAAAATTTAAAAAGGTTTGCAGCCTTGTGATGGCAGTTGGGAAGGGGAAGGACTTGAACCCTGACTAAGGAAAGACCGAGTCCTAAAATAAATTAAACAGATTGGATTATATTTTGTTTTAAATTTACTAAAATTTACATTTTAAACCTTTTAATCCAATTTGGGAATAGCCCCGTGTGCAGAATAGCAAATTCTTATTCAAGGGCTCGCTGCAATGGTTTCAGAGCTGAAGCTTGTCAGTTGTCTTTACAAAAAACGAGGAAAATGAAGTGTTGTTACATGAATGCGAAAAAAACAACTACAAAGTAAACGTTGTTACTCTTGAACACAAAAAGCACTACCTTAATTTGTGACAGCTATCAGCAATTGTGTAGTTCAGAAAAGCAAATTAACAAAAACGTTGCAAGGACAAGCAAAAGAACAGATAGTCTCCTTAACAGTAAACAAGAAACAGGAATAAACTCAAACATTTACAAGTAAAAAACAAATTGGTTGAACAAAATTGATGAAAATAATGACAAAGGGGGGCTAAAACGTTCAGTAAAAACATCGCACTGAAACAATTAACAGTTTGATTAAGGGCTTGATTAAAGTTTGAAAACAGTCAAAGACAAGTAATACATCCAGAAATTGTATTTGACGGCTAGAAAAAATGCAACCGAATTAAAAAATAGTGACGTAAAACTAAAAGCAGTTCCTTTGAACACGGCAAAAAGTTAAGGTGTTTCCAAATCAGTTTAACTATAAAACAGTACACGGATAGGCTGGAGAAAAAACAACATTGATATACAAACTGTAAGAATGCAGTGTGAAAGAGAATAGCAAACGTTAAACATGCGTAGGTTTGCTGTCAGGCAGACGTTACTGTTCTCATATATGCTTTGTTTCGCAGGACTCTCACCTTGCCCTACACCAAAGTCCGATTTACCTTCATCTACAAAAACAATTTGTTTTTTTATGCGGTTTGGGTTATTCTGTAAATATCCAGGCACCCTCCAACTCAACTTTTGTGATAGTGCGAATTAATGGGACTAACTAGACATTGATTTAAAAATACGCCGAATCCTGTTTCACTGCGCACCCGTTAACAGGAATCGACCAAAACAGACATTGTCTGCAGGATTTTGTATCACTACGTAACAACAAAATATATACCAAACCTATGCTGTTAAATGTACAGATGGAATTGGTTCTACTGGAACCGCAGGTTTTTGCCTAAAACAAATAAAGAATATAACTACATGCCTACATTACACATTGCAACCGCAATGGTCTTTATAGCGCTATAAACAAACATGTATAGTGCCATTCCATGTGTTATATCGTGCCATAAAATAGCAACGACTTATTCTGTGACGAAATTTTTAAATGAGCAAAGTAAAGGGAGGAAGTAAATATAGTATTGCGCAGTTAGGTTGGGCATTCATCGGTGAAGGTGAGGAGATAGATTAGCTGACATTCATAAGAAGCAGAGAAATAGCATCTTAAGGCTCAAGGGGAGGGTATAACATTGAACAACACGCCATAAAACACAAAAGCGGTTAAATCCATCAGGGAATCCTTAATGCAATCTTTTCAAAAATAATGGTTTTTTGTCGATAATGTAGTCATCATATGTAAAGTAAAAATGCAAAAAAAATTAACGCAAATTAAAAATATAAAGTGGAACCGAATTTGGAACCTTCAACCGGCAATTTTCAGGAACCGGAACCGAAACCAGAACAGGAACCCCAACCGGTGATATAATAGTAACATCAGTAAATAACCAGTCCCATCTCCACATAGTTTGCATGCTTTTGTACGTCTTTGCAACACGATACTATTTCTCGTATGTACAGGCTTCAACAAAACAGCATCATTGTTCATGTGATAGGTATGAAGAATATACAATAATTGTTGCCAGTATGGTAGAGTCTGCTGCGTCTGCTGAGTAAAATGTGGAGTGTCATAGTGTCGATATTCTTGATAAAGTTATACACTGTAGCTACTTCTTAGTTCTTATGAAACAATAAAAGTTGTGAATATGTGCACCGATATTTGAACTTGTAGCCGTAACTTCAAGGACGGCAATTACTACACCACACGACCTCTGTGACTCACACTAGTGTAAGCTCAGCAAGAACTCGGGGAGACGAAAAATTTTTAACAGGAACAAAATCAATCGTTTCATTTCAGCATTAGCTAGTTAATTTAGCGGTTGCATATTTTCCCTGTCGCCACCACGATTGCACACTTCTTCGGTGCTGTAGAAATTTTAAGTTTGTAATCAGATGTCGTATTATTATCATTCTTTCAAATGAATATTTCACTTAGTTATCACTTAGTCGCATTAGTTCACGGCAACTTCTCCCCTGGCCATACTTGAACCCTCCAGAAAGCCTCTTTCTACCTACCGAAGACAGTAATATTTTACGTATCCATTTTGAGATCTATTACAAAACACTGTGGGTTCGGCAGGCAAGTATGGTAACTGCAAAGATTGCAACACGGTTGGTTCAGTGTGCGCTAAGCGCGGAAGAGAGGAGAAAAGTCCTAAGATATATGTCTTGATAGCAAGCACGAACCTGTGAACGAAGCATAGAACACACAACTATCAACTCCAATTGCTCTCTTTTCCAAAAAGTTAGTTGGTGTCAATGTCCACAGGGCCAAAGCATGGACAGAAACTCAAGTATCAGCAGCTGAGTTACTGCACAAGAAACGGGTCTAAAACCAAAAAATTTAAACGATCTATTCGGAGCCGGAGGCCCAGAGTCATGAGCAACACTTGAAGAAGTATCAGATCACAAGAACCTTTCAACAGCAGAAAAGCAGGTACATGGATTTCTTTGTTGCTACACAGCCTATGCCTTGCACAGGCTGTAAGTGAGTCTCAAATATCGAGTTATCCCAAAAGCGAATCTGTAGGATCATGATCGACCTGTTGGTTTTCCAATTTACAATATGTACTCGGTCGAACAACCTTAGCTACTCGGCCGCTAATATTATGAATTTTATAAAAACGATATTTTATAAAAATCTATTAGCTGTAAGACTAATATTTGAAGCTTCATTGCTGATTTGTGAGGAAAATCACAACCTTTGCTTGACAACATTCATAATTTTGTTTGAAAAGTTTTGTTATCTATTCATTACTACAACTTAAAAACGTAGGTATTATTTGTAGACGTAAAGATCGTATTTCTGTGGCACCACCACGGTCAGCACTTTAGACTCTGCTGAGACCATTGATGCCAGTACAAATCTCGGCTCTTAATTTTTTCAAATGTATCTATGTAATTATGATACCTATTTTCAAGGGGTTTTTTCATTTTAAAAAGTGCTTATAGTTTACCAGTATGGCCTTAGAGCTTTGGGCCAGCAGTAAGTGTGTGCGCCAATCGGGATTTAAAAATTAATTTATATACAAAAAAATGGCCGTGTTTAATATTTTTTGGAATATTGACCCTCGGGCCTCACATTGTAACCACTCCTCACTCAGCAGAAACCCTTGCTTTAATCAGCAAGTTAACTGCATAGTGCATGCACATAGTTATGTTGAATAAAACGTAGGTATATAACGCACTGTAATAAAACAAAAACATAAAACTTCTGCAGAGCACATGTATAAAATTAACGGAACTGCTGTGCCATTCTGCAATGTAAACTGCCCCAGGCATCTAATCTACCGTGAATCCAACTTTTGTGAATATTTCAAAAATCTAGTTATTGTTCATTCAATCGAATCCACAGCAATTTATTTTACGTTCTAAACTAGGGTTTGATCAGTCCACGACCGATGATTTACACCTTCCTTTCATTTCCTTTCAAATCAATTCATCCACTAGTAAGTACTTTTTTCTACAAAAATATTTTTTTAAAGTTTGATACTTATGCTGGAGTCTTAATATTAGATTCCCAGAGCGGTCGCATTCTAGAACTGTCTCGGTCGAGGCTGTGAATTCCAATAACCAGCGGTCGTCAGATTATCAAAGCCAAGTTCGCAGTTCATCGAAAATCTGCTGTTCAAAAGTAGGGTCTGGTCATAGTTACAGTTTAAAGATTAAATTTTTTAATTTAATTTTATTCTCGACGTTTGTCTGAAGTTTGGTATTATATAGGCGTAGCGACAATTTATTGAATGTTTTCACAAGTCAGAAGTAATCAGCCAAGTTTGGTTTTGTGAATTTTTTGTTTGTAACAAAATAGGGCAATGAAGATTGAAATGAAGGTTAATTTTGACAGTTAGCGGTCGGCGTGTGATTAATGAGAGTGCCACAAAAAAGTACACTGGGTCAGACTTTGGAACGGTGTAGTGGAAAAAACTGTTCATTATTTCATTGTAAACTAAACCGGTAAAAGTTAAACAACAAAGCTGCTAATGACTGCAGATAAACTTAGCTAACTTAACCTAACAGAGTGACCCACTTAAGGTGGTAGTGTCGCCAAAGCAGTTTTGCTCATAGGCTGTGAAAATAGAACTTTTTGTTTTGAAGCAATACATGCAATGAGCAGCTAGTCCAACGCTGTATGGTATCAAATAATTGCTGCCAGACATCACACTATCAATATGGACAAATATCTTGGACCAATAGTCATTAGTAAGCCAGACATCACACAATAGGGACATAAAAGTTCGAAAAATCAAGCCAGATATCAGATTGGCCAGCTTGTGAAGTACACATCATGTGTGGACGCACAATTTTTTGCGACAAATAAGAAAAAAAGAAAATTGAAGGTTCGTTTTTCTTCTGATTTGAAAATAAGCGTCTAGATTTTCCACAATTTATCATTATTGCTGTTATTATTTTACAGTTTAAGTACACCTTCACAGTTCAAACTAGTATTACTCCACAGCCGCTACAGCAATGTGCACTAAATTTTGTGTGCATAAACCACAACATATGTGCTATTAGTCTATGTAAAAGAGCTAAACCGAAACATTGATAAATGTGACTAAAAAATGGAATGTGAATAGGTTTTTTTTTCGTCATTTTTCCGACTTTGAGACATTATTGCAAACTATATGCTGCACCAATTTTGCTGAAACTTGGCAAAATAATTTGCCTTTTGGTAGATTTTTAAAATATAGAAAGAACAATTTCTAACATTTTACTGAACAAATTTTACAGTCGCGCAAAATCGACTGCTTTCGCGACACTACCCCCTTAAGCCAATTTCCACATCCTAGAAGTCAAGTGGTTATGATTTTTGCTTCTGAACCTATCAATCAGACTTTAAATCCCTTATTAAAAATATTTAATTTTCCTTTTTTTCAGCCTATAAATGGGGTTGGACAAAACACAGCTGATCCAATGATGTTTGAGCATTCGTTCATATGAGAAGGACTATTCATTTGTCCTCAAGGAGTATGAATCAATCACGCCTGGGACAAGCACATTCCTATGGACCTTAAGGACATTTCTTAAGGACAGAGACAAAGCATGAGGACACAAGGAAAAGGACACCTAGTGCCAGGGACAAGGACAACGCTTAGGGACAGGGACAATGCTTAAGGACGGTTTAAGGACTAGCATGAACCAGGCTTTAGAGACGTAGAATCCGACCGAGACTGAGGACGGGTTCTAATGCAGAGCCTGTCAACATATTGACTTGACTCAAAATTGAATCGTGGTAACTTCGTCAAATTACCTAATCGTTATCTACAAACACAGTTACTCCATGTGTTAATTACATGAATGAGTAGAACTTTAGAAAAATGCTGCAATTCTATTTCAAGTTGTTAAAACTAATTCAGTATTTCATCGCGTTAATATGAATTTGTGAAAAAGGAAAAAAATGAAAAACCCGAAACGGCCATATTTACAAATGTACCGTTATTAGCTTATACCGAAAAACCACGTTCTCAGTATATAAACAGTAGCTCCCAAAAGGGGTGAAGTTTCTTCCCTTGTGCGTTATTTTCAGTTTTAAATGAATTGGGTCTATTTCATTACTTACTGTAGGCAGACTACACTGCTAAATATATACTGCTGGTGTAACATTACGGTGCCGAAATTGAAAAAGTACATTAATACAACACTATCTACGTAATCTTATTGCTTTTCATGCATATACGCAGCTAAAAAACAACAGGCAGCTGCCAAGCTGAAAATACATACAAAACATACCGGCTATGAGCTGTGACAACACTGTGACTAATTAGTTTCAAAATAATAGTTCCTTCTTCAGACGGAACAAAGTGTGCACCTTGTTGATGATGTCAAAACTGTTACTTTTTATGAAACGAATTAGGCGAAAACATTTTGAGGTAAAAGTATAAATAAAATGTCAGCACTAGGACTTGGGATCAATTTAAAACATTAGGAGATACTTTGTAATAAGAGATAAGGTGCATATGTCAGATAAGAACAGAGAACCAGCTAATTCAATTTGCAACGGTGAGCCGCAAAACAAAGATGTCTTTGATCAGTAAAAAATAAATCTTACATCAGCCCAGACATCAATCGAGACAGCAGAATACACAATTTGCAATAAACAAAGTCCTTATTGCTTTTGACATTAAAAGGAACTGTCAAAATTATAGCTGAAACAACTGACTGTCTACAAGAATGAGTGTTATTGCAGAGCCGTAGGCCGATTATGAAAGTAGGAGTCAAATTGTAAAAAACAAATATGTAAGACTGAAATCAATGAGCATTATTAAAAAGTGCCAAACTCAGCACAATTGCGCAGACAATGCGAACATAGATGTAGGCTGTAAGTTTGTTACACTGCCCACGACATTACCTTTTAAGTGCACTGCAATTACGAGATTGTTTTAAAGAGACTAGTGCAAACTGCAATGTCGTCTTCTTGACGTAACCAGAACTACTGTTGAAGGGGTGTTTCACAACGCGTCATTTTCAAAACAAACTTTTGCAGTTATATAATATTGGTATTCTCTAGTTTACCATTGAGTGACCGAAAGTTTGGCATAACGTTTGAAGGTCTAGTAGGTAGGTCTGGCATGTGAGAAATAGTTTTAATGAACTGTTGCGTATTAGCACCCTTGTGATTTAACAAGTACGTTTAGCGAGTGGACCTTAATTCATTGGAGACACATTTCGTTGCGACATGCCTGCACTGTTGAGGATATTCTTTGAATATAATACGCGGTACTATATTTTTCATACTCCATAAGGTACAGCGCGTAATTTTTTGCTGATGCCGCAGAAATGGTCTTTAATTTTAACTCTGACGTTATAACACTAGACTGTGTAGGAAATTTGTCTGAGTGCTTGTTAGCTATACTTCAGCTCAAAAATGTGTGCGCGCGTGTCACCTAGAATTACACTGAAAGGCTGGTGAATCAGTAGAAGAAAGCTACATAATATCTGCAGTGCGGAGCTTGGTAGCTGGAAATGAAGCAAACAAGCTGTTCTGCTGAGTGAAAAGTTATTACAGTGTGAGGCCTGAGCGTCAGTTTTACAGAGGAAATTTTAAACGCCACATTTATTTGTGGATAAAATAATTTTTCAATCCCGCTGTCTATACAAATTTATTGCTGAGTTGCTCTAGAGTCTTACTAATCAACTCTGAAGGCTTTTTATTAAAGTAAAAAATTGACTAAAATTTTTAATTTGAACTATTTTTTGAAAAAAGGTTTCATCGAGACTTGAACTCGGATAACTGCATTTAAAATTCAGAGTGCTCACCATTACACCATGAGACCACGGAAATTCAATTGTTAAGTTCGACTATTATACTTTACTTTCCTTAGCATTAGCAAAGAAATACCATAATTTCATTTCTCCAACAAAAACCAGAATTTTGTGATGCAAGGTTTGAGACCCACAAATCAGAGCAGAACATTATAAACTTGGCAACGGGTATCTGTCCTGCTTAGTTCAATGAGAATTTGCTTAATCATCATGTCAGTGAATAAGACTGTCTTCAGATTGATGATCCAAAGCCCTGCCGTCAAAATCAACCGGTTCGTACAAATGATTCTCAATAACTGAGTGATTTTATTGGAACAGTGCTTCAGACTGTTGTTTTCAGTAATAATAGTCAGCAAACATTGATACACAAAACTTTTTTCAACATATTTCTCGAAATTTGGACTAATGAAAGGATTATAGATAAATCAAAATTTTAATCAGGTTGAAACATAGAGCACCAGTTCTCGTGCAGACTTTAACGACAATCTATCAAGCAGAAATAACTCCATTGGGAATTTGCTAGACACCGAGGGTAGAATGCATAAAGGCATGTCTCATGTTAAAACCAGTTTAAGGCGTTCTAGTTCAGCAATTTAGAACATCGTAGCAAACAAGCTCAATCTGCGACAAAAGCATGCAGTAAGCATCAAGCATTTATATACTTTTAAGTACATTGGCCAGAGGCCATCGTAAACCTGCTACGCCAGCTACTAACAGTATAAGTTCCTTAAAAGACGCACCTTTTTACAACAACATAAAACTGCAAAATCTGATTCAAGTTTCGGCAATTAGAGGTAGTTTTGATAAGTTAGATGTAGTTCAATAATACCTGATGTTCAATAACTAAAACTTATATTACTGATAGAATGATTCCGTGTAGTAAAGCATCATCACCAGCATGTGTATGCTCTGTGTGGTCGAGTGGCTAGTTTGGTAGGTTTGCAACTATGGGGGAGGGGGGGAGGGGGGTACCTGTCGTAGCGTGTATAGCGCAAATAGTGGGGGGGTGGGGGGGCGTTTTTGAGCTGGAAACTATAATAGCGCAAATAGCGCAAATAGCGCCTAGGGGTGGGGGGGGGGTAAAATCTCGTGCTCGTGCACGCTTACACGCGACATCTACCGAAATGAAGCTACCATTAAAAACAGCTTCATTAAAAACATGCGTAAATTTCATTGAAACCGTTTATTCGCCCGCAAAACGTCGTTTTTTGTCGTTTTGGCCCATAACGCGACACCCCTTACGAAACCTTGTATACATGTACCCGAGGTCTCGGGTTGGGCCTAAGGGGGGGCTTGCCCAGATTTTTATAAATTTTAGCGGGGCTTGTTCCTTTGTAGAGGCTTGAACTGACAAAAACGCAAAAATTGTAAATTTTTTTACAAAATTCTGATACTTCTAGACATTTTTTCGCTTTTTGATCATTGTTGAAGCATTTTACAGCGATTTAGGGCGATTTTTGAGTTTTCTGGTACCTTTTTTAGCATCAAGGAGGAGGGTTGCCCAAGAATCTCAAATCTGGAAGGGGCTCGCGGGAGAGGGGCTTCTGGGTAATTATTATGACTTTCGTCTGGGCCCTGTTGCTCAAGTACAGGTCTTACAATTGGAAATTTTACAAACGTTACAAATTATTGTTATGTACAACTGTAAGATTTTAAAAGAGCTGTAGTTGTTACAACTGGTTTGAGCGACTTGGCCCATCTAGACCAAACCAAACTAAACTGGTTTGAGCAAAACTTCACCAAAGAACTAAAGCTCCCGCCTTGAATAAATCCCCCGTTTGGACCTTCATGAAAAAATAAAGCCCCTGCCTTGAATAAAGCCCCCGCTTTGAATAAAGCCCCCGTTTGGACCTTCACGAAAAAATAAAGCCCCTGCCTTGAATAAAGCCCCCGCTTTGAATAAAGCCCCCGTTTGGACATTCACGAAACAATAAAGCCCCTGGGGCTTTATTCGACGAAATACGGTAAGTAGGGGGAATTATTTTTCTTCCCGTCCAAATTACTGTGCAATGCCGTCCATCTAGTTTTGTGCCTATTACTGACAGTTCCCGTCTATGTGACCTTTTAAACTCCGTCGGTCTTTAGTAATTAGACAAAACAAACAAGTCTTAATCGATTGATATGTAAATGGCGCAGAATAACTAGAAAAATATAGTTCAATTACTTTAAAGATAAATATAATGCAATATTTGTAATAACACTAATATAAAAGTATGCTAAAATAGTATAACAAAAGTTAATTGAGCTTGATATTTGCAGGTATATTTTTTTGCATTTTTACAGCGAAACGTAACTTTTTTTACAAGAAACCGTCTATTTAGTGTTCAAAATAGACACATGTAAAGTATCCAGATGCTTATCACAGTTAAATTAATTTAAAGACACTTTCTCAATATTCCAAGCTTTTGATAGTTAGACTGGTAAGAAAGCGTAAACAATAAAGAACGTACAACGAAATTCTTGTATTCTAGACCTACCCTTGTCCATAAGTCTTCATTTATTCAACATATCTAGGTTATTCATGTAGTTCATGTAGGTTACATATGTCCTGCATAGGTAGTCTTCTTATTATAATTAGGTAATTATAAGCCACCCCTGTTGAGACGACAACAGTTTACCCCCTTCTGACAAAGTTCAAAAATTGGTATAGACGGGACTCGTCAGTAATTTGCAAAACTAGTTTGGACGGTATCAAACAGTAATTTAGACGGGAACCAAAATAAGTATACATACGGTGAAATAATTTAACCCTACTCGCAAAACGGGCTTGTTTGTTTTGTATTTTTAAATTACGCTCTCAACAACCACAAAAGTAGCAACGCAGTGAATATACAAGGCAATTTCATGTGACAGATGCACAGTTACTCTAGAAGACGTGTAAAACGCAATCCGCACCTTTGACACTTTAACGTTAACACTGCCTTAGTATTCCAAAATCAAATTTAAAGACCTGTTGGGCTATGGCACAACAGGAACAAGCTGTGTAAGTTTTCGGCAAAAGTATTCAGTAAGCATCACGCTTTTATTCTTAAGCACATTGGCCAGAGGCCATCGTAAACCTGTTGGGCCAGCGATTACCATCTTATGTAGCATAGTATCCAAAATAAGCGTCTCCCTTTGCAGCCGAATAAACTGCAAAATCTCAGATTGGAACTTGGAAGGCTATGAAGTTATTAAATGAAGAATAATCATATTGAACTTCCATGTTTACTAATGAAATTACATTTGTAAATTTAAGTTTCTCTGTAATTTGTAGCTGTCAACAGGTAATACCTAGTACTGTATTGTCGATTTCAAGTTGAATTACCTATGATTATTACGGTGACGCATCAGGTATTCACGGATCTCTGTAGCCGAGTGGTGAGTTCGGTTGGTCCGTAACCGTGAGGGGAGATCGTCGATTCCTAGTGGATTACTTTTTATCAGATTTTTTGCTCCATCTTCTGAACAACAACTTTTTAACACAAAGGCAGCAACTCATTGATTTACACGGCATTATCGTTGTGACAGATGCAAAGCTGAGACAAAAGACGTGTAAAACACACTCCGCACATTGACACTTTAACGCTAGCACTGTGTTAAGATACCAAAATCAAAATTAAAGCCCTGTTGGGCTGTGGCCCAACTGGAAAAATTTCTACACGTTATGACACAAGTTAGAACGTTGCCCTTAGACTGCGTCTAGCAAGACTGAGCTAAGACCGCCTTTATGCATTTCTCCGTGAATATCTAGCCAATCAACACAATCAACATGGAAACTACACGTGACTGCAAGAACAGCCAGCCAAGGAATTTTACGTCTGCTAGTAAAAAACGACGCTAGTTGATTTGTTGCATTATGATTTCTATTAAAAGTGGTGTTGCTCAGTTATTTGCATGAAAGTCTGAGTTTTTTTGGTGTTTTTGACACTCTTACAAATATAGCATGTTTATAAAGCACTGTTAACGCTTCAAATCTAGCCATTAGATTTTTTGTTTTTCATGCGAGATGTCAGAGATTAAGTAAGGGTTGTAGCATGGCTGCGAGTGCACTCAGATATTTGTATGCACGATGCGCTGGAAAGCTCCGAGTGGAAAGCACGAGTGCGCGCAGCGCACGAGTGCTTTGCACGAGGGCTTTCCAAGCAGAGTTGCATACTAATATCTGAGTGTCAGTGCTAGCCATGCTACAACAGACTTGTCACATGGCCTTAACACCGGTGAAAAACAAAAAGTACGGTAGCGGTGGGATTCGAAACCACGCACATCTGACTGTCAGATCCGGAGTCAGGGCCATAGACCACTCGGCTACGCTACCTTGGATGGCAAATGTTTGAATGACAGCATTGAGTTAGAAGTTAGAGATAGAAGGTATGGCGCAGAATAATTATTAAATGACATTTTTATTGATACGGAACAGCTAAGTAACTGGTGGGTATGAGCAAGCCTACATATGTAACTGAAAGGAGACTACAACAGCCCTTCACACTGTACGCACATTAATTTTGTCACAACTTGGGTTTTAACTAACTAGTTCTGAAGCAGCCGTGGTCGAGTGGTTACGATGGATGACTAAGATTTTTTTTTATATTTATAATAATAATATAAAAATACTAATTTTTTTTTTTTTTGTTATTTATTATTTAAAATTTATATTTTTTATTTTTGGTATATTTGTATTGGTGTGTATAGTATAGGCTATTTTTTGGCTGTGGCTGAGGGCTGAGAGGGTAGGGGGCGGGGCGAGGGCGGGGTGTGTGTGTTTGTTGGGTTTTAATTTATAAAAAAAACGGCACATCCCCCTAAAAAAAAAAATGCAACAAAAAAAAAAAATAAAAAATGCAAAGTACCAAACAAAAAAATAAAATAAATCTTGATGATTTGTTGCGCAATGGTTCGATTCTCTCCGTTCTTTTTAAGGTTCTTTCTTACTTCTAGCAAGCGTGCGACAAATCATTGAGTGCACGCTGCGTCGAATTCGCCAATGCTTATCGTGTATTCAGAGAGTGCAATAAATCTCTGAGTGCACTCTTGGGACTTGAGTGATTAGAAGAGTAGCACGTATCAGAGATTTGTAGCACGGTTAATTACATATAGGCCATGTGACAAATATCGTTGTAGGATGTTTCACCTTTCATTTTACTTTTGTCTGCAAATGAAATTAATATAACATTTTCAGGAATTTTCAACGAAACACGATTAATCCAATCAACTTCAAGCACTAATTTAATTTACGTCTTCAAGGAGTACGAGCCAATCTGCCTGAAGCACAGGAACAAGGCCGTTCCCTATGGAGCTTAGAGCCATTAGTTAAGGGACAAGGACAGGCAAAAGTAACACAAAGACACAAGGACAAGAAAGGTGCCCCGATCAAAATCAAATCACTTAATTATCAAACTACACCGTTAAATGGTTGACCAGCACAGAAGGGGGGCCCTCGTTGTCGTAACTCATACCATGAAAATTTAGGACTTGCGTCTAACCCACTAGTTTTTGTTGCTAAGTACATCAGGACTGCATGGCCACAAGGTGAACCTGTTGAAATTATGAGAACGCCCAGGTTTTGCTATGGTTGCCTTTTGTGCTGTTTTCCGGTCATAGTTGACAGCTTTCTCTAACACTAAATTTCATCTTGCGTAATGTTTGCTAAACTTGTTCATACAATTCATACCGGGATGATTCCGGGATTCAAGACTTCAATTTTCTGGTAAAAGTCGTTTTTAGTTACAAAAAATAACAGGGGGTCAGTTGCATCAACATCCACCCTTATTTAATCAATCGCTCAACACCTCAGACTGCCAAATGCAAAATGCAAAAACTAAAATGCAACAAGTACGTTTTGCGAGTAAAGTTAAACGAATTTTACATACGTAGACTTCATTGCGACATGCTTACGTACAATGCCGAGGATATTCTTTGAATATAAAACGCGGCACCAAAATTTTTTAGTCAATACTATTATCTTGTAATTTTGGTCAAGTTGCATCGTGCTTCCAAAATTTTTACGAAAGTTCCTCAAGAAAAAAACAATGTAATTTTTAGTGAAAAAAACCGTAAATGATGAGCACTTTTAAGAAAGCTTAGTTTACAAAACAAAGTTAAACCGCTTGTCGTGTGTAAACTGTAAATTGTAAATTGTAAAATAAATCAACCGCTGTTGACGATTTGTCACAGTAGAATGACATGCATATTGCATAGCCATGCCAAGGCATGGTCAGGATGGTATGTCAATTGCTTCTACACCTCAACGTGTTACGGTATCGACGCGATAATAAAAATTTTAGGAAGCATAATTCCGAAAGGTTTCATTTCGTGCCCACTGTGTGCAAAACTTTTCAGTACTTGACCGACACGTGGAACTTCCCAGCGTAGCAATATGCGAGCGTGATCTTGGTATTACACATTGACATGCTGACTTTACTACACTCTTCGTTGAGATCCATGTTTAACACACACGATACACACACACACGCACACACAAATAACATATGTATTTATAGGATCTAGCAAATTCTACGAAGTAATTAACACATTTTGTGATACGTCTAAATTTTGCTTTTGTATTATAGTATGCCGCGTAAAAATACAGCAGCATTTTACAGACATAAAAATAAAATGTACATACCTTTGCATATTATTCTAATAGAGAACCTTCAAATGCATTCAGCGTGCAATTCACAAGTCAAGTGATGCAAACAAAGGTGGAAAGAAAATAAGGTTCACAAAGTTTAAGGTGCAGAAAAAAATCAGGTTCTGCGAGATTGTAAAACAAAACTTTGCAATTCCAGTTAATGTAGTTTATTGCTCAAATAAAGTGTTGCATGAACAGTTTGCGTTTTGAATATTTTCAAATCAAAATGACATGGAAAATTAGCAACATTTGGCTGACCAACGATTTGCTTTAGACTACAGGCAAGGCAAGGCAAGGGCAGGACAATTAGGAAGTAGCAGTAGTCCATTGAACCATGGCCTGCTGCATAAAACAATAGACCATAAATATACCCTATTATCGACTTATTGTCGATAATCTGGCTTATTTGGTGTGATCAGTGAACGAATAGACAAATACTGCACAAAAAGCGTTTACTAGCTGCGTAACTCAATTTAGATCCCTTATTTAATTCTTTATAAGCAATCATAGCGAGTATAAAATATTCACAATCGCACTACAAGAATCAGGTTTGGCGCGACAGCGCCAAACCTATAATAGGATAAAATCTGCTGAATGCGACTTTTTAGTATACAAATCGAAAAATAACTTCGATTAACGTTAACGCCACAATTTCTTACTTAGTACGCACTACGCAGGTAGTATTTGTAAAAACACACAAATGTTGCAAAAATTATGTTTATTTTTTTGAGTTTGAACAAAGTTATGACTTTTGAAAGTTTTCAAAAAACTTCGCGTCTCTTTTTACTTTTTTCAGCCAACTTTTCTCAGCATCTACCGATCCGTTTTCTGTGACCCTGGGCTCGATCGATATGGTTTGTCATGCCATAACTTTTTTCCTATTTTCGAGTTGAACGGCTGTGGCTTCGCTGAGAAAATTGGCAAAAACCTCTTTTTTAACTCATCTTGTGAAAATGGTCAAGTTGACCAACTTCTAAGTATAGTTGTTAGAAGCAATAAAACCTATGTGTACATTACAATGTGTAACAATTTACAAGTCAGATTTACTTGTTTAGTTGTGAAATCGCATGTTATTTTTGATTTTTTCTGTTGCGGCACACCGCAACAGGTCCTTATAATCACCCTAGGAGAATACCACTATTCTATGTGATAAAATTAACTATAGCTGTGTGTGCGTGTGTGGCTAAAATGCTGTGCAGGCCTCATGCGCAAACAGTTAGCGTTTGCTTGCGTGTATTATGTAGAATACAGTTGCAGTGTTGGCGTGTGTGTTATATAGAATACAGTTGCAGTTAAGGGGGTAGTGTCGCGAAAGCAGTCGATTTTGCGCGACTGTAAAACTTGTTCAGTAAAATGTTAGAAATTGTTCTTTCTATATTTTAAAAATCTACTAAAAGGCAAATTATTATGCCAAGTTTCAGCAAAATTGGTGCAGCATATAGTTTGCGATAATGTCTCAAAGTCGGAAAAATGACGAAAAAAAAACCTATTCACATTCCATTTTTTAGTCACATTTATCAATTTTTCTGTTTAGTTTTTTTACACAGACTAATAGCACATATGTTGTAGTTTATGCACACAAAATTTAGTGCAGATTACTGTAGCGGCTGCGGAGTAATACTAGTTTGAACTGTGAAGGTGTACTTAAACTGTAAAATAGTAACAGCAATAATGATAAATTGTGGAAAATCTAGACGCTTATTTTCAAATCAGAAGAAAAACGAACCTTCAATTTTCTTTTTTCTTATTTGTCGCAAAAAATCGTGCGTCCACACATGATGTGTACTTCACAAGCTGGCCAATCTGATATCTGGCTTGATTTTTCGAACTTTTATGTCCCTATTGTGTGATGTCTGGCTTACTAATGACGATTGGTCAAAAATATTTGTCAATATGGATAGTGTGATGTCTGGTAGTAATTATTTGATACCATACAGCGTTGGACTAGCTTCTCATTGCATGTACTACTTCAAAACAAAAAGTTCTATTTTCACAGCCTATGAGCAAAACTGCTTTCGCGAGACTACCCGCTTGAAGGACACAGCAGAGCTGAACATTAGGTATACACACACATGTATGTAAACAGGCAATTCAGTCATATCAGTAGGTATGCAAATCAGGTGTCAGTTTCCTTACACAACTATCGACATATCGACAACGGGAATTACTATTGGTGTTGTTAAAATACACCAACATGCGTTATCGGCTCTAAAATTTTTACTTTAAATTAAAAGAATAGTCTCACACACTTTTACACAGTAGCAACTTTACATAGTAATGACGACACTGTTGACTGTGCTTGCTGCTACAGCGCATCAGATCCTTAGTCTCCTTTGTGGTTTTGACCCACATCCAAAATACAGTGTAGTATACTATCACTATACTTTTCAGTGTTTCGCAGCTTTTTATTTTTGGCCGCCATGTATGTGTTATCGCGTCAAACCTGTTAATGCTAAATTGAAGTATAAATTAATATGCATTAATAGTATGCATTAATGCTAAAATTGAGTATTATTGCCCAATGTGATTGATATACGAAATGCAGTCACTATGATCAACTACAGCGCATATACAGTATAATTATTAGTGTATTTTTACATGATTGAAATTTCTGTATATACTTATAATCAACGGAATCAAAGTAGAAAGGCGATATGTATTTGTTAAACATGAGAAAATATAGAAATGAGAGTTCCATACTGCTTTTGGTATTTTTCGGGTCTTTTTAGAATTTTTCAAAAAAGTTTTAAATACGTAGGCTTCGATTCACATATAGCACGATTACCTTAACCCAGTCAAATTGAACATATTGTCGCGAGAAATGCTTAATTTTTTTCAATTCGATGCTCTAATTTCATTCGAAAAGAACGTTTTAGACTGACCTTTTGAATCGCAGTCATCTTGTCACAACTTTTGCATAAATTAAAAGAGTCAAAACGGTTTCGGAGTCACTTGATTCTGGAGTCAAACTATAGATATTCATAAACTGTGACTCCAAAATCAAGTAACTCCGACTCCAACTTTTGACGGTAATTTGTAGCAAGTAAGTTTGATCAGTACCGTTTTTTTACTGTATAATGCGTAAAAAATTGTCGCACACTGCATTTACTCCGTTGGAATATAAAATGAGCTCGCAACAGGTTTTTTGTCAAACATGACGAACTACTGACAATCCTTACTGTTTTTCTTTTGCAACAAACTGTTGCTTGTTAAATGTGATCCTATGGTGAACGTTATTTGAATTAGGAGGTTTGTTCCTTCCTAAGCTTTCAAATTTCAATGTCTTCATATATTATATACGTAGTGGTAGTCACATGACGTACAATTTACATATGTTATTATTATCGGAATTTCAGTTTTTTCCTCATTTTCTATATTTTTTAATCCTAGTAAAGTTATACCACCCTCAGGATTTATGTATAAATCCCTATAAACTTGCAAATCAGCACAGTCTGGGTAGTCAAACGGTTAAACTTTTTTACGTCGTCTCACCCAAAATGCGTCGACTCGACACAAGTCAGTAACCTAATTTAGTAACTAGAAACGGCTGTTTGAGCAAATTGAATTTTACTTTTACTTACTTTTTTTGTACATTGACTGAATTTTACCAATACAGTCAATCACAGTCAGATAATTTGTTTTAGTTTAATAAATTTCGATATTTCCCACGTTTTTGTTGATTTTTCACCGTAACGGCGGAAATTGTACAAGTACAACAGTACAAATTGTTAAGTACAACAGAAGCAAGCCAGCAAGGCAATTATGTATGTAGGTAAAATGGTGTTTTTCCGTTATTCCTCCACCAGTCCGGAATTTGGAATTTACAGATCCGATTTGAATAATTTTTGCACCAACGGACTCCTCTTTGCCTCAGGACTTCAAAAAAGCTATTTTTGAAAAAATCTAAAATTATTACAGACATTGAAAATTTTGAAATTTTGAAAATTGTTAAAATTTTAGCGATCCAAGACGCACAAATTCTCCTAGAGAACACTTTCCTCAGCTCAGAAAATGAAAAAATCCGCATTTTATATAAAATTTTAAAAATTATAAAATTTTTTAAAAATGTAAAACTTTTTAAAACTTGCATTTTTGGAGTCCTGAGGTCAAGAGTAGTCCATTGGTGCAAAAATTATTCAAATCGACTCTGTACATTCCAAATTTTGGACGGGTGGGGGAATAACGGAAAGACACGGTAAAATGTAGGTGACGGATACGATTTGATTTAGTAAAAACGGGCAGTATTGGGTCTGTGTATTCTAGCGTTTTTAGGAACTTAGTGACTTTGTACACCTTTAGTCCGCAACAAAGCCGTGGTGCCCGCAATAATAGGGCGCAGCAAGCGGCCTATTGCTCAGTAAACTTACTTTAGTTTCCACACTTTTAGCAGGTCATTTTTAGGCTTCAGCTTCGAACGCTCATCGGCCTATTATGCTATCAGCTTCCCGTAGCGCATTTTTCTTATCTAGTTTTTATCATTTTTCGGCTTAAGGGGGGGGCTACCCAGCTCAAAAATCAAAGTTCTCCAATTTTGCTTATTGTCAGATATGTCACTTCCCAAGGCACCTTACTTCAGATAGGAACAATTAAGGTTGAAGGTGCACTTTTGGTTCAGTGCGTTTGTCAGTGTATTTACATAAGAAAAAGTACACCAAAAAGCGTAAAAGTGGCCCTTATTTGGACAGGTCTAGCACAAACCACATCAAGCCAGTCAGGCTGAAACTTAGCATAGTTGTAGCACATACATATGTATGCGCAAAATCGTATGATCTGGGCCCGATTTATCGAAGCAAAATGTTCGTCATCAGAAATGTTCGTCATCGAAAATGTTCGTCATCAAAAATTTTGGATTGATCGAAACATTTTCGATGACGAACATTTGCTTTTTCGATGACGAACATTTGCTTTTTCAACAGCGAGTTCGTCATCGAAAAAGCAAATGTTCGTCATTGAAAATGTTCGTCATCGAAAAAGCAAATGTTTGTCATCGAAAAAGCAAATGTTCGTCATCGAAAAAACAAATGTTCGTCATCGAAAAAGCAAATGCTCGTCATCGAAAATGTTCATTATTGAAAATTTTCTGCGTTCGAAATTAGATCAGTCGTTCTAAGTCTAAACATTCTGAATTAGAACATTTTCATTAAAGTCTAAATTCTCTAATAATAACTACTACTAACTACTTCCAATACTACTACTACTACTACCTAAGACTACCTAATATATACTACTAAAATTGAGGTACAATAAAGTATTGAATTTAGTGGTTCTGTCTGGTGTCAATGGATAGTGGCAAACTCTCAAAGTTGAATATTATTTTGTTTCAACTTTTCCGCAACATTAACCAAAGTTTTGAAAAACTTTACGTAAATCCTTTTGTCGAAACAGAACTAATTTAATAGTTTAGAAAAGCTGAAAAGCTGGTTATGATTTCACAGAGCTCGGTTCATATACTCGCCCTTGTCCTTGTCCCTATCCTTTTGTCCTTGAGCAATTCCAAAATTACCTGGCCAAATAAGCCGATTTTTGGCATGAAGAGGGTCGATTTAAGGTCGATTCATACTTCAGTAGGGCATACGGACAAAGCCTGTATAATCCGTTTTTTAATTCTTACTTTTTAAGGCAAACGCGCATAGCTTGGGCCTAAGTTGCGATTCATATTTTTGAACAGTATGTCCGTTTGTCCGTATGCCCGGAAGTTTTGGCTAAGTTGAACTGAAATTAACTTTGCCGGGCATATACGGACAAAGTGAAATAATACGGTTTAGTATATATAGATGAACGGACATATGGCTGACGGGCAAAGTGGCAGATGGCTGTACGGGCGAAGGTATGAATTGAAGGGCCATTCTGCCGTTCAGTTGGTTCCAATATCCATACGGCAGTACGGTTATTTTAATAATTAATATTAAAAATTGGTATTAAAAATACTTTTAATTTCAATTATTTTATTATTATTAATATGAAAAATATAATAAATAATATAATATAATAATATAAATTAATATTTCGCGCTGTTGTGCTATTTACATTAAAATTTAATTAATAATAAATAAGGTTGATTATTTATATTTATATTAATATTACTGCCAGCTGCTTATGTACCTATAGATGTTAGCAGTTGAAAATTTCAACGGAGGTACCGAGCTCCGTTGAAATGTTCGTCATCGAAAAAATTTTCGATGACGAGCTTTTGTCATTTAGAACATAATAATGTTCTAAAAGACCAAAGCTCGTCATCGAAAAATTTTTCGATGACGAACATTTTCGATGACGAACTTTCGATGACGAACATTTGTCTTTTGATAAATCACCGTTGAAAAAACAAATGTTCATCATCGAAAATGTTTCCATCAATCCAAAATTTTCGATGACGAACATTTTCGATGACGAACATTTGTCTTTTCAATACTGAACATGTATTTTCGATGACGAACATTTGGTTTTTCGATGACGAACATTTGGTTTTTCGATGACGAACATTTTTGATGACGAACATTTGTTTTTTCGATGACGAACATTTTTGATGACGAACATTTTCGATGACCAACATTTTCGATGACGAACTTTTGATGACGAACATTTTCGATGACGAACATTTTGTTTCGATAAATCGGGCCCTGGATTTTCTATATGTATTTTCAAATCTAAAATCGAGGGCAAAATTTGAAAAAATGGTCATTTTTTGGGCCCTCCAAATTTGAGTGATTTTACATTTGGCGTCATTGTTCAGGCCATAGGCAAAAATTAAAAAAAACGGATCATGGAGGTTGAGATATGACGTTAGGCTATCGAATCATGTAAAAATCAGTTTCGTCAATGTTAACAAAAATTTCGAGCAAAGGGACGCTTTGCAACCACAAAAAACTTATTTTGTGCCTATTTACACGTAAAATTAAATTTTTGGGAGCCCCTAGTGAAAAAATTGCAAAAGAAAGGGTTCCAGTTTGTTACATCTGCGATGCGCCATCGTGGTGGGGCTTTATTGTGTGCAAATTTGAAGCTAATCGGAGAACCTAAAATTTTCTCTTTTACAGGTAGCCCCCCCCCCTTAAGTACAGCCAAGTTGATGGAATAAAAATTATATATATATATATATATATAATACATACATATATATATATACACAAAATGGACAAAGTTGTTGGGGCACCTCGTCAATAGTCATTTTCTGCCCCGCCGAAATGACTATTGGCTGTTTAAATTGCCGTTTCGCCTTAGGTTCCGGTTCTGGTTCCAACCGGTTCCGCTACCGGTGTCATTTCGGACTCTGTCTCTACAGTTGCGACTGGTGTGTCCTCTGCGGCCACACGTATAGCACACAGGGCCAGTGGCAGAGGGGCGTGAGACATTGTTAGCTAAACTGTCCACCTTAGTCGCTAGTCTGCTCATTTGCATCTCTAAACTAGCTAATCTCTGCACCATTGTGTCATCAGAGCGCCCCACCGTAGTAGCGACAACTTGTGCTGTCGGGTTGACAAATTTAGCAGACGTAGCGTTTGCTGCACCAATTGCGCCTAAAGCACTGACAATTTTCTCATTCTGCGCCTGTAATTGTGACAAACGCGATTCCAGCTCTGGCGCAATACTTGCAGCACAACGCGACGCAGCATACTCAGCCCGACGACCGAATCGAACAGTATCTTCGTAAGTAGTAGGGTGCTGCTCACACAAAAATTTTGAAATAGTTGGGCGACTCTGATGCACAATGTGCATTATCAGCTCCTGCTTCTGCTCATCGAGAGATTTTTTTGGGTAGGCTAGTCGGGCCATTCGGCGCAAGTCGTCGACAAAACTATCAAAACTTTCGTTTTCTTGCTGTTGTCGGTTACGAATCTGATTCCACATCAGATCGACTTCAGTACTTTTCATCAATTCAGAAACAAAAAACTTTTCCAAATTGTCGAAATCGCCCAAAATATTGGCCGGCACACGCTCCCATACCCGACTAGCCTTTGAATTTGGAGCTAGCAAACCAGGCAATAACTGAGCTAACTCATTAGTGCTCCATCTGTTTGCAGTACCAACTCTACGTAAGTGTAGAAACAAGTCCTGGGGAATTTGGGCAGTCACATTTCCCGTCAGCTGGGGGGGTAGGGGAACCCCAGGAAAAGAAATGGAAAACACATTCCTAACCAAAGCCGGTGGTTCAGGTGCCAAAACATACTCGCGGGCAGGGGGACGTTCATGTTCAAACCCTACATTGTCCCCTGGCTCCTGGCCGGGTGCGCCCCGGTTAGGCACTAATGGTTCGTTATTGCCTGCTTGCACTTGCTCAGCCATATCAACAACAATACCAATGGACTTGAGCTCTTTCGCGCCGACACGACGCAATGGCATATGCTACACACATAAAAAATATAAACTACAAAATGTTCCTAAAATATCAGCCAAAACATACACGCGAAATCACCGCTGACTCGTGCAGTTCAGGTAGAAAGGCGTATGTCACGTTTTCGCCCTCAGAAGATCTCAGCGGCTCGCTGTCAATCCCGCCTTCGAAGCTCCCAAGGCTCCCCAAAACGCCCGCTCTCATCGTTAGGTCCCCATAGTCACCGAAAACCCCAGCTTGATGGACTCCAAATTCCCCGAATCCCAATAAATGTGGTCTCCCGGACGAGCCCCCAAAATTGTAGCGTGTAAGTATGCGGTTTAAACCGTGAATTCACCAAAAAAACAACAATATGTATACTCAAGACCGATTTATTAGATTAGTCAAAGACACGCGTGCAGTCAGAAATGAAGCAGTTTAATGTCAGGCCACTAGCAGCAATGCCACACAAAAAACATGCCATATATAATCACATTCCAAGTTAGAACACATGCCCTGGCAAGCAGCCCAAAAAACACACAATTTTTTATTAATTTTTAAGCGTTACGTATATACGTACTCAATGCATGCAATCTTAAGTAAATTTTATATAATATCTTTTTAAATACATGCTTATTACAGTTCTCAGTAGTTATTGGCGTCTGTTTGGGAATACAAACCTTCATACTTTTCCAAAGTGAGGATTTGCACTCTCAAACAGACGTCAATACAAAAGTTTGGTTTTAATTTTACCCACCTATTTGGTAACGATTTCTACTAATAAACTATATTTCTGCATGTCTATAAATATTTTAAATCGTAGTAGATATGTATTTATGTGTGTATTTTATCTCTTCTATTTCAACACAAAAACAAAAACAACATCGAATGAGTTTATTTGCATTAACACACTTTTAAGTCGCAACACACACTTTATAACAACAATATATTGGTTTACAATAAGTCCATACCGTTATTGACATGACCAACTGGTAAGGTGCACAAATCAGAACATATAATACGTTTATCAAAAGTTATTTTAAAAATTTTTGAATTAAACACATTATAGAGTGTTGCGTCCTTCTTGTTTCGACGAATTGTGAAATTATCTACAGTAACAAGCACAGGATTTCGTTCAAGAAGCATTTTTATCATAACATCCGGTGTAATTATTGATTTGTTAAGTCTGTTGAGGCGTATTCCTTTAATTTTATAGTCATATTGTAATCCTTTCGCCGTATTCACAGTGTATCCATAACTTTTTGGACCAGTTGACCAAAATTCCCCAGCAAAAGCTCCGTCTCCATATTTTTCCACCAATTCGTCTTTTAAATCTCCCAAATAATTTCCTTCGGGAGGATCAGCATCTCCTGGTCGGGATATAAAAATTACGCTGTCTGTATCAAAGTAGAGCGTCCGATTTTCAAGCATGCTAAGGTACGAGTATAGTTTCAGTCTAGCGTGGGCTGTCGTAAATGCCCCGTCGTAAATTAAATGGCGACGGTATAACAGTGTCTTGTTTTGGTATATATTGCAACATCAGCAAGTTTTCTCCTATGAGCATGGCATCAATTACTTCCAGGGTAGAATTTGTCATATAAGCAACCAGATCCTTGTATGTCTTGATGAATACAGTGCGCGGCTGGCCTTCTCTTTGTGCAAATTTTCCCCAAAAACTAAAATTAAAAGAACAGCATTGAATTTCTGTTGTAACAATTCCTTTTTTTTACTAAACTTAAAAAGCTAATTATAAACATGAAAACGTTAGTTACATTACGTTAATTAGTTATACTTTTAACGTACTTTAATTTAAAGAATTTGCTGTCTAGTGCGCAAAGGAGCTGTAGCTGCTGCATTTTCAACAATAACAGCTTAGTAGTAGTAGTAGTAATCACATTATCACCTTTGTACCTGTTTAAAATTAGTTTTCCATAGGTCCTTTTGCCCGCGTTGAAGGAAATATTAGCTGGATTGATTTCAATCTCTTCCTTTTCTCTCAGCTTGTCTACATAATTCTGCTTGTCTTCGTCCGTGGTCACCGTTTTTGGAAAACCTGATGCTCCTATTTTAATTTTCAGGAAAGCATTAATAAAGTTTTTAAAAAGATCGCAACTTCTTTGTTCAATAGGCCAATGCCAAACTTCTTGAATTTTGACAACATTATATCCAAATTTAACTGCAGTGTGTATTTCTTCAGAAACCCATGTTCCACAAAATATTCTTTGATCGTCTGCGTGACTGCAGTATCCGGTGTTATTCTCACTGCAACAGGCTCCACACAACGGAAATAGTAACTTGTTATTCATCTTGACGGGCAAAATAGGCAAAAATAGTTCTCGCGGAGGTAAAACACAGCACTTTATTAGTCCAAAGTATGCGCTGACATCTCCAAAATTGTTTGTAATTACTGTGGGGTTTCCAACTGGATACATACACGTTTTGTTAACCCAAGGATACTCACTGGTGACATCTAAATGACGTATTTTTTTCTCCGTCTTTTATCTTGTAGTACAAATAAGTAGGACTCACCCTACCACCAAAAAAGGCATCCTTTGGTTTCAGTGGATTCTGATTCAAATTCATATCAACAATAAATTTTTGCAACGCATTATTGTCCGCAACCTCTGCATCCCAATCACATTCCCACTTTTCGATGACTTCATAGTTTAGTTGTTTCAGTTCAGTAACACGCTGTTGTGTTTTCATGCGTAGGGTCTTCATGCTCATATTCAAAAATCCATTTTTATCTGTAGGCGAATAACAAGTCCTGCATCCATGCCATAGACATCCTTGAAATTCAAAGCATGTGGGTTTTCCGTTAAAATTGTCACAATACCCATCAACGTGAAAGTTTCCAATTTTTGTTTCTCCACCAGTTCGCGCATGAGTAATTTTTGCTCCAGTTACAAAGGAAATCCAAGAAAGCCATACAGCAGCTTTATGTGAGAATGCTTTTCTGTGAGGAAGTCCGTCGGATGATATTATTGAAATAGACTGCTTCTGCATGTATT
>JASANF010007159.1:0-49294 GCA_030248245.1 Trissonchulus sp. WLG1_4 | reverse complement strand
TAAACTTTTTGTTGTGTTTTCATGGACGATATTAAAAAATAGCGCATATAGCAAAACGATAGCGCATCAAAGTGCTATAAGCGCTATTTTTTTCATAGGCTTAAAAAATAGTGCTTATAGCACCTGAGGGTGCTATTTTGCGCTATTTAGGCGCTATTTTGTGCTATCGGCTATTTAATTAAACTTTTGTACTTTTTTAGTACGTATAAGATGTCTCAATTAAAATTAAAAACTTTAAAATTTTTTAAACTTTTAGTTTGTGTTTTGATAGAGGATATTTAAAAATAGCGCATATAGCAAAACAATAGCGCATCAAAGTGCTATAAGCGCTATTTTTTTAGGCATAGGCTTGAAAAATAGCGCTTATAGCACCTGAGGGTGCTATTTGCGCTAATTAGGCGCTATTTTGTGCTATTGGCTAATTTATTGAGTAGGCGCCCACCCCCCCCCCCCTCTGACCCCGGTTGTTGGGTTTTTGTAGGGCTTTCCATCTCTCGCGCCTATATACTACCGTTATTTTAATAATTAATATTAATATTAGAAATCTGCATCAAAATACTTCTAGCATTAATAATTTTATTAATATTAATTTTAAATAAATTAAAAATATTTCAGGAATTATATTTATATTAATATTAAATTGAAAATAAAATGAATAATTTATTGATATTAATATTAAATTAAAATATTTTAGCAATTATATTTATATTAATATTAATTAAAAATAAATTGGTTGTATTAATATTAAAAAGCACTTTATTTTTAATATTCTTTTAATAACGGCTGGCATATACAGCACAAGTATATGCCTGCGGATAACTTACATGTTACATTTATACTAAATATTGCAAACTATTTTTTATACAATTTTAATATTATTTTGATTACAGTGTAGCTCATGTGTTCGCATTTCAATCCTGAAATTGAAGTCACATTGGCATGGCTATTGAATCTTTGTGAACCAAAGGGGCTCATTCCTTTGCCGGTATTAATGAGGCATGGTGACGATTGCAAAAGTCTGTAAACGTTTAAACGCTCACCTTTACAGATGAGAAAACGCGTTTAAACGTTTAAAAACATAAACGCGTAGAGCTAATCGAGAAAAAAGCGTTTAAACGTTAAAACGGAGTCGGCATAAAACGTTTAAAAGTTTTAACGTTTAACCGCGTTCTAAACGTTCAAACGTTTATAAATTAAACCGCGTTTAAACGTTTAAACGTATAAACGGTTAAACAAGTGAGCGTTTAAACGTGTTTAACGTTTAGCTAAGCCTAACAAGTGAGCTGTTAAACGTGTTTAAACGGTAAACGGTTAAACAAGCGGCATTTAAACGCGTTTAAACGTTTAAACGGTTGTAATAATAAGCGTTTAAACGCGTATAAGACGTTTAAGCAATTATACAGGTAAGCGTTCAAACGTTTAAACGTTTGAACTATTTAAGCCGCGTTTAATGTTTAACCGTTTAAACGTTTAAACGCGGTTAAACGTTTAAACGTTTAAAGGTGGTAGAGTCGCCAAAGGTTTTGGCTGATAAGGCTGCAAAATTTAAAACTTTTCGCTTTGAAAATAATCGGACGTTCACTAGAAAACTAGTGAAATGCCAGGAGGTGTCTAACAAAGGCATAGTCAGGGGGGGGGGTCGTGGGCCCCCCGACCCCCCCCCTTCTGGTCGAACCTGAAGAAATTGTCAGAATAGGTGCTTCTTTCCGCTTTTTTCTTTTCCTTTATTGCCCGGCCTAAAAAAATTTCTGATCTCCCTTGGCGAAAAATCAAAAAGTTCTCTCCATTTTCTGGCTGGCCGTCCCTGCGACTATCTGGCTGAGTGATTCTTCGTTATTATCTTTCGTCAAAGTCTATGCATGTATAATATACTAGTACATATATGCTACCGGGGGAGAAAGGTAATTTGGACGGTGTAGGTAAGGTAGCTGTAGTGAAAAATACTTTTTTGGTTTACGGTTTAAGGATAGCAATGCGGCGACTGGTAGGCGGAAGTTCTGAATAAATCCAGTATGAAAGACGTCGCGTAAGAATGCCATTTATCTTGTGCTTAATCGTTTTTTTAAACTCCACATTGTTTGGCTAGTTTTCCTTACTGCGACGCGCACTGTATAGGATTTTGCGTAGGGGGCATAAAGACTATGGAAAAGTACTGCATGGATTGGTAAGGGACTAAAAAGAGACTAGTAAGAATACAGTTTATTCTTTACGTAATAAAACGTACTGAAGTTTTTGTATAAATAAAGATAAACTGGCTGTTGGAACGTGTACTAGCTTGCTGAACCCTATGAAGTTTAAATTAAATTCGTATTTTCCCGCCTAAATATACTTTTTGCGGAAGTGTTCTATGGCTTAGTAATAGCTCGCCCACCAACATGCGTGCTAAACTAAACCGCAGTGAGTAGCGCTAAATACTAAATACTAAAAAGGAAAGGTGAATAAAGAAATACTAACTTAACTTAACTTAAACGAGTGGATTTACTTGTGCAACACACTGTCTGGTGTAATTGCCCAAATTAGGTCTAAAAATTGGAAAAAACTTTTTTCTTGGGGCTGCCATTCTGCCAACCCCAAACGCCTGCAACTTTGGGGTTTAGTATCTTGCGTTTGTAAACGTCCGGCCTAAAAAAATTTCTGATACGTATCCAATTGACCAAATTTGGCCTAAAAATACAAAAATTCTCTATTTTTTTCCTGGGGGCTGCCGCCCCCAGACACCTACTGTTCTGTGGTTTATTATTATTGGAGTAAAAAGTAGTCACCCCAACAACAGCAAGAACAGAGCAAACACAAGGACCTGCAGCTTAGGGACAGTTTTTGAGGGCAAGGACAAATCACAATGACAGAAGGACAGAAATGCAGGAACCACAAAGGCAGCACACCTGTAAAGCGAAACAGGAAATGTGGTGGAACTGTGATAGTGTTGAGCGACAAGGAGATGAAGTTAAGGTTGAAACGTAAAGGTGAAGCGAGTGCCCAGAGAACGTTATAACGTCACTGAAGTATACTGTTTAGGACAAGGGTGCACACTATTGCATTTGTTTGCAATGTTTGTGCTTTCGGCACTAGCTGAAACCAATAATTTTGGAAATATTAATATTAAAATTAATATTAATATTAAAAATAGAAAATTTTCGTATTTATATTAATATTAAATTAAAAATAAATTGAGAAGTTTATTTATATTAATATTAAATTAAAAATATTTCAAGAAACGCATTTATATTAATATTAAATTAAAAATAATTTGCAAACTTTATTTATATTAATATTAAATTAAAAATATTTTACGAATTGTATTTATAATAATATTAATATTAAAAATAAATTCCAATATTAAAATAACGGTACCGTATACTTACTAAAAATTGCAAAACTTAATAAATTAGCCAATAGCACAAAATAGCGCCTAAATAGCGCAAATAGCACCCTCAGGTGCTATAAGCGCTATTTTTTAAGCCTACGAAAAAAATAGCGCTTATAGCACTGTCATGCGCTATCGTTGTGCTATATGCGCTATTTTTTTGTATCGTCGACTAGAACACAAACAAAAATTTAAAAATAATTTTAAAATTTTTCTAATTTATTGAGGGACCGTATACTTACTAAAAAATACTAAACTTTTAAACAAATTAGCCAATAGCACAAAATAGCGCCTAAATAGCGCAAATAGCACCCTCGGGTGCTATAAGCGCTATTTTTTAAGCTTATGAAAAAATAGCGCTTATAGCACTTTGATGCGCTATCGTTGTGCTATATGCGCTATTTATGCAATATTTTTTTATATCGACGTCCAGAACACAAACAAAAGTTTTAAAATACTTTTAAAATTCTTTTTGTTTATTGAGGGATCGTATACGTGCTAAAACGTACAAAACTTTTCAATAAGTTAGCCAATAGCACAAAATAGCGCCTAAATAGCGCAAATAGCACCCTCAGGTGCTATAAGCGCTATCCAAGATCAGCATCACTATTTAAAGGGAAATTAACACAAACACCAATAGGCCAGCGTAGCTCAGTCGGTAGAGCGTTAAGCTAGTAATCTAGCAATGGGTGGTTCAAATCCCCCCTGGCCATTTTTCTGTAGAAGTTTCATCCATATCCAAAAAAATAGCACATATAGCACCGTCGATAGCGCATATAGCGCAAATAGCGCATATAGCACCCCCAACAAGCGCTATAGCGCAAATAGCGCATATAGCACTCCCAAAAAGCGCTATAGCGCAAATAGCGCATATAGCACCCCCAAAAAGCGCTATAGCGCAAATAGCTCATATAGCACCTTCGATAGCGCATATAGCGCATATAGCGCAAATAGCGCATATAGCACTGTGACCTATCCATGTTTCTATTTTATTTACTAATTAAGGATTGACTTAGGTACTGTAATTATTTCCTATAAAGACACTACCTAGCTAACTTAGCTAGCCTATATACCTCAATATATGTGCGCAGCCTGCCTAGCCTGCTGCTTCCTTGTGTGTATGTGCGTGCTGCTGTGGTGTGCCTGAGTGTTGTGTTAGACTGTATGTGTGCTGCAGCCTACAGACATTCCAGGTATTCGGTAGCTGCTAGCTACCGAAACTAGTTTGAGTGTTGCGCCGCCGATTGGCAGCAGCGAGGAAGTAGGGATTCTAGATTAGGTAGCTAGGTAGCATTCTTAGTTTGTCATTAGTTAGGAATTTATCTGTCCTAGATCTCTAAAAATAGCAAGTTTTAGGACTATATAAGCAATCGTTTCAGCGGACAAATTCAGTCTTAGCCGTACGCTAGACTCGTTCACACTTAGGTTAGCCTCTGCCGCCTTCATAGTTCGCAACCAGACATTATCATAGCCCAACTTAGTGTGTTGTTCATTATATCCCCTACCAGACTTTAGATTTAATAAAGTACTATTTAGACTTTGTGACTTCGTGTGCATCTGTAATAGGACCTTAGTTAGGCTTAGCACCAGGTGACATTCCCCCCCCCCCTCGTGACTCTACCTGTCACAGCACCCCCAAAAAGCGCTATAGCGCAAATAGCGCATATAGCACCTTCGATAGCGCATATAGCGCAAATAGCGCATATAGCACCCCCAAAAAGCGCTATAGCGCAAATAGCGCATATAGCACCTTCGTTAGCGCATATAGCGCAAATAGCGCATATAGCACCCCCAAAAAGCGCTATAGCGCAAATAGCGCATATAGCAAATTCCATAGCGCTTATAGCGCATATAGCGCATATAGCGCATATAGCGCATATAGCGCATATAGCGCATATAGCGCATAAAAAAAGCGCTATAGCACAAAAAGTGCTATTTCGATTTCACTTACACGCGTTCGTTACCCAATTTACAGTAGCTGTAAGCATTTGATGGCAAGTAAAATTTGAAAGCAAGCCAATTTGATAGTAAACATTACTTTGAGAGTGATCCTGCTTCCCATAAACACAGTTTCATCAGTCATACGTCTTACATTAAAGTCTGAAAGTGCATGCTCTAAAGGCAGTAGTGTAGGAATGATTTGCGACCAAATTACTGACTGAAACTGCTAAACCATGAGATAAAAAAACAGGTGGCATGATTTTTGTAACTAGTCGCTGTATGGCGTAATTTTTGTAACTAGTCGCTGTACTCTTAATGCTTGCAATTCGTTCTTTTCGTGATAAAATTGCGGGGTTCTTTTTGTCTCAGGGTTCAACATTTTTTGGTCAGACTTTAAGGGTGGACTGCATAAAGGCAGTCTTACGTTAAAACCAGTCTAAAGCGTTTTATTTCAGCAATTTACAAATTGTAGAGTACGAAAAATTCTACACGTATTACCTCTTGGTATTACACAGGTAAGAACACTGCCCTTTGACTGTGCTTAGCAAGACTGAGTTAAGACTGCCTTTATGCATTCCAATGTAATAGTTCTATGAAATTTTTTGTCTGTTACCATGACGACTAGACAAATAAACTCATCAATCCAAATGATGGAGCAAGTTTTAAATGATCAAAAGCAAATCATACTGATAAATCAATAAATAAAAGAAAAACAATACTGTGTGTGCAATTCTTTGAAACTGTACAAATACAGTGTAAGTACGGGTAACCTCGGCTGTAGTATAAACGGTTCATAATGATATTTGCATTTGTGCCTTTTATTAAAGTTTTAAATCGATTGCAGAAATAATTAATAAACAATAAAATTAATCTTAAAAAATTGATGGATTAGACACAGCAAGTGCCACAGACTTTGAACTATTCAATTTGATCATCGTCGCATAGGCTCAGGCTTAGACACAGGTTTTCTTTTTTGAGCTCTCCTTCCCGTTTTACTCTAGCAAGGCTCCACATTTGTGAGTGTGCGTGTATGTTTTAAAAATCAATCAAATATCGGCTCAAGTTTGGATTTAGGCTTAGGCTTAGGCTGAGTTAATATTAAGCTTAGTTTGGGCTTGGGATGAGGCTTAGGCTTAGTTTTGTAATTTTGAAATTTATATGTTTATGTGATGAGCCTTGCTGTAACTAATGTTAAAGCTACGTCTTTTTCCCACGTGCTCCTCCCTGCAAGGCTCATGACATAAATATTTAAATTTCAAAAGTATAAAAGCAGTTTTGCTCATAGGTTGCAAAAAGATATCTTTTTGCTTTGAACTTGTACGTTCACTGAGAAACCAGTCCAATGCTATTCTGTGTTAAATAAGTACTGCCAGACAGTAGACTACCAATATCTACCAATATCTTGAACCAATCACCGTTTGTAAGCCAGACATTACACAATAAGGACATGAGAATTCAACTAATTCAGCCAGATATCAGATTGGCCAGCTTGTGAAGCACACATAACGTGTCGAGGCACAGTTTTTTGCCACAAATAAGAAAAAAGAAAAATAAAGGTTAATTTGCACTAAATTTCGTGTGCATAAACCACAACATATGTCCTTTTAGTCTATGTAAACAAACTAAACAAATAAGTTGATAATTGTGACGAAAAAATCGAATGTGAATAGGTTTTTAAAACGTCATTTTTCCGACTTTGCGACCTCACTGCAACCAGTATACTGCATCAATTTTGATGAAACTTGGCGAAAATACTTGCCTCAACATATATTTTCAAAATATATAAAGAACGGTGTCTTATCTTTTTCTAAAAATGTTTTACAGTTACGCAAAATCGACTGCTTTCGCGACACTACCCCCTTAAGCCCGATAATAACCTTGGGACCAGTGCCATGCCTATGGGCGGCAATGGCGTACAGTGGCCAGGGGCGGTCCCAGGGGGGGGGCGGCCTCCCTCCCCGAAATTTCTCTCGACAAATTTTACACAAGGGCAGTAGCGTACCCAGGATTTCGCGAAGGGCGGGGGGGGGCTGAACTGATGGTCGACGACGGGGGGGGGGGGGGTGAAAACGCACACCAGTAGCGTACCCAGGATTTCGCGAAGGGGGGGGGGGGCTGAACTGATAGTCGACGACCGGGGGGGGGTGGGACTTTAAACACGCACGCAGTTCAACAGTCTGCAGAAGGGTTAACTTTTTAGAATTTTTTAACCGATTGCATGCATAGTGGTTGCAGGGGTCCGGGGGCGGCAGCCTCCAGAAGCTGGACCTTTTTTAGAATTTTGAAACAAAATTTGCATTGAAAAATCAATTCTAAGGAACGAAAAAGCAATTCTAAACAACACTCGTCGTAAAATCGTAGTGGGTGCAGGGGTCTGGGGGCGACAGCCCCCAGAAGCTGAAGCTTTTTTCGATTTTCGAAATAAAATTAGAATTGAAAAATTAATTCTAAGCAACGAAAAAGCAATTCTAAATAACACTCGTTGTAAAATTCTAGTGGTTGCAGGTGTCTGGGGGCGGCAGCCCCCAGAAGCTGGACCTTTTTTAGAATTTTGAAACAAAATTTGCATTGAAAAATCAATTCTAAGGTACGAAAAAGCAATTCTAAATAACACTCGTAAAATTCTAGTGGTTGCAGGGGTCTGGGGGCGGCAGCCCCCAGAAGCTGAAGCTTTTTTCGATTTTCGAAATAAAATTTGCATTGAAAAAGCAATTCTAAGCAGGGTGGTTTCAGGGGCCTAATAGCGACAGCCTGCAGCAAAAAATTCGAGATTTTTTTATTGTTAGGCAAAAGGCAAAATTAAATTTGGTAAATTGGAGACGTATATATGGGACATTTTTTTCGGCCGTGCAATTAAAACTTAAGGAGGGGACAATCTTGTTTAAAAATTTTGCTGAACGTTGAACAACCCCAGCGAGATGACAACGCAAAGCGACGTAAAGTCAAAGGCGAGCAGCCTCCGGAAAATTTTTTGCGATTTTGAGGCCAAATTTCATCAATTTACGGCTATTTTCTGTTCTGCGGTTACCAAAAGTTTCTTATGTTTTGGGCAAATGGGGGGGGGGGGGGGGGTATATGTATTCCCTATATCTCCTTCACTGTCCGCCGTCTTGCCTCCGCTCAAACCCACCGCACGGTTTTTAATTAAAAGCCATACAAAGCATATCTAAATACCAATCATAGTTGTCAGCATTATATACTCATTATTAATACACCATAGCAGATAAAAGTCATGTACATTATAGCAGTAATGAATTAAGGTAGGGGCGAGATCCCCTCGAAAGAAAATTTTTGAAATTTCAGTGTAGTTTTTGTCAATTGAGGACGTGCCGGAAAAATTTTTGTGTCTTAAAACCAAAGCGGGACCACATGAAAAAAGTGAAAAAGGGGGGGGCTGAAATCGCGAAGGGGGGGGCTAAAATCGCGAAGGGGGGGCTGATGTCCCCCGAGCCCCGGGCCCCCCCCTGGGTACGCCACTGACGCACACGCAGTCCGCGGCAGTCTGCAGAAAGTTCAGCTTTTTAAAATTTTTTTACTGATTTCATTGATATTGCAAAAAAGTTTTATATACGCAACATGTCGTGCAAGCTGGAGCTTATTTAGAATTTTGAAATAAAATTTGCATTGAAAAACCATTTCTAAGCAACAGTTGCCGTGAAATCATAGTGGTTGCAGGGGTCTGAGGGCGGTAGCCCCCAGAAGCTGGGGCTTTTTCAAATTTTTGAAATAAAATTTGCATTGAAAAAGCAATTCTAAGCAACACTTGTTGTGAAATCATAGTGGTTGCAGGGCTCTGGGGGCGGCAGCCCCCAGAAGCTGAAGCTTTTTTAGAATTTTGAAATAAAATTTGCATTGAAAAAGCAATTCTAAGCAACACTGGTCGTAAAAAAAGAGTGGTTGCAGGGGTCTGGATTTGGCAGCCCCCCCCAGAAGCTGGAGTATTTTTAGAATTTTGAAATAATAATTGCATAGAAAAACCAATTCTAAGCAACACTTGTCGTGAAATCATAGTTGTAGCAGCGGTCTGTTCAGAGTCAGATTTTGTTATGTCAAATATTTCAAACTTTTAACCTATTTAGATAAAAAAACCACGAAAAATCGGCCCATGGGGGCGGGGGGACTAGCAAACCTGAAAAAAATACGTTGTATACAGGCAAAAATTGAAGAAAAACCATGGGTGACAAGGGCTGTCCGTAGACATTCGTCCTCCACTCCACCCACCACACGGTTTTTAATTAAAAGCCACACAAAATATATAACTAAATACCAATAATAGTTGTCAGCATTACTCATTATTAATACACCATAGCAGATATAAGTCATGTATATACATTAGAGCAGTAATGAATTAGGGGCGAGATCCCCTCGAAAGAAAATTTTGGAAAATTTTTGAAATTTCAGTGTAATTTTAGTCAATTGGGAACGTGCCGGAAAATTTTTTTCAGCGGTGTCATAAAACCAAAGAAGACCACAGGAAAAAAAGTGAAAAAAGGGGGGCTGAAATCGCGAAGGGGGGGGCTAAAATTGCGAAGGGTGGGGCTGATGTCCCCCTAGTCCCGGGCCCCCCCCTTTGGGTCTGGCCCCCCACCTTTGGCAAAGAGGGCCCCTTCACAAAATTTTCCGATACGTTTCCAATTCATCAAATTTAGCCCAAATATCCAAAAAAATTTCCTGGGGGCCCCCAGACCTCCAGAACTTGGTTCAAGTGCAGTGGGGGGGGGGGGGGGGGAATAGTGGTGAATAGGGGGAATATTGTTTGGAGTAGAGCACCTTGAGGGAAGCATTTTTTGTAATAGAACCCCTATCCACAAATTTGGATTTTCTGAGCATGACCCTTGCATTTTCAGTGTTTTTGGAAGTGAACGTAGGCCAAAGTTTGAAGCCAAAAATGGCTATAATCTTTGTTTTTGGATAGTTTTGAGTGCGTTATGATGTTTTAAGGCATTGTCTAGGCCTATTGGCAGGATTCTCTAGGCTAAGCTGGCAGAATTTTTTCTGAAAATTTCGATTTTTTATTGCCTAAGCCTGAGCCTAAGCCTTCTAAAAAACGGAACCTTCTGCAGATTGCCTCGGACTGCGTGTCAGGGACTGCACTGCCTCGGACCCCCCCCCCCCCCGGTCGTCGACTATCAGTTCAGCCCCCACTTCGCGAAATCCTGGGTACGCTACTGATCTGAACCCTCAGTGAGAGACGTTTTAGCAATTTTTTTCCGAAGCCCTTGTTTTTTCCGTTCTAATCGTTTCTAAATGGTGTCAGATTATTGTTTACAATTTTTTGGAATCAAAACAAAGGCTCCAAAACAAAGGCTCCTCCTAACCGAGTTCCTGCCGAAAAATGGGCCAAATTCGCCAGAAACGTCCAAATTTTGACCAAATTCAAACTTGGCCTTAATTTAGGCGTGGGCTTAGGCTTAGTGTGGGGCTTAGGCTTAGGTTCAGGCCCGGGCCCAGGCCCAAGTTTACACTTTGTAGAAGACATGCAAACATTGCACTGAAGTTGACCGGCCGAAAACATCGGAGCTAAAAGTCAAGTTCAAATCACTAAGTCACGTAGTTACAAGCCAATAGGCGTCTGGGGGCGGCAGCCCCTGGATTAAAAGTGTGAGAAACTTTTGATTTTTAGGCCGAGTTTATTCAATTGCAGACGTAAAAATACATAATGCTAGAGAGGGGTAGTCACCGCCATTACAGCTGGCAGTAATATAAGTACTGTAGTAATCGACTAACCGCTTCGTTAACCTTGTGATTTTTTCTCAAAATTTGAACTTTTTGCCAAAGTCTGAACCGTGAAAATTCTCCGGCTCCGGCACTTTTTTTGCCGGAGCCGGAGGCTCAAATCCGCCCGGAGCCGGAGCCTCCGGTCGATCCCTAGGTCGAAGTGCCTCTGTTTCGATTTTAAAAAATTGCAAACAGTATTTTGACTTTATTTAAACACGTTTAGAGCGGAAAAATTACTAAAAATTCACTTCAAATTTATTTTTTTATCAAAAACGTTTCTATTTTCAACAATATTTCAACAGTTTTTCTATTTTAACAAAAAGTCTGTCATAACTGAATAATTTTTCATCTGTGCTTTCATTGTTTTTTAATGGGCTAGGTTAGAACTTTGTAGGATGTAAGCTTTAGCTGGAAATCAAACTTGAGGTCTCTTTGCTGCTGAAAGTCGTGAATATAATGGCGGCGCAACTGAGACCTATGATGGCACGATTATGGTAGTGGTTTGGTTGTGTTGTTTGTTGCAGTTGGCCCAATGCTGGCTCCCTGACGACGTGATGTCCCAGTCTGGCAGAGCGGACACCAGTGCCGTTCGACAGAGTCTGTTGAGTCGGCTCCTGGACGCCGTCAAGCAGGTCAGACCCAGGAGCGCTGCCAGACTTGGCTTGACGGAGAGGCCAGACCACCATTTTTAGCAAAAAAATTACTGATTTAGTCTACCGGGGGGGGGTGCTACCCGGCCCAAATTTATTATCCGAGCGGTTTATTATATATCCCCCGCTCCCCCCTCGATACCCCACTGGCCAGACCACACTCCTTAGCAAGACAAGCTGACACAAGCACCGTCAATCCACCACAGATTTGAGCTTCGGGACTAGCCCCTCCCAGATTTCATCCATCGGGACAAACCCCTTTTACTGCTGTGAGGATAAAAGGTTCCCTGCAAACTCTAATTTTGCCCCAAATGACTCTGAAATGCTTCAAAGTTTTCTAATATTTTAACAAGCTGAATCTCTTATTCAATGACTAAACTTGTTCGTTCATACAGTTTAGGTAACTCCATTGCATTTTTGTGCTTCAGAACGCTGACCTCCATTCTACCCATTCGTGATGGTGAGGGGAAATTTTTACCATAATAATAATATAGACGGGTGGCTTGTGTTTCAGTGTCAGGCACACTTCGGCAGTCGGAAGGAACTAGCGACGGACAGCGACAGCAGGTATATACCCCCTTTTGCTTCTTATGATCCGACCGAAAAAACGTCTCCATTTGCCCAAATTCGGTCTACAGATAAAAAATGTCAAAGTGGCTTTTTGGGTGGCTGCCGATGCCGTACCGCCGCAACTTTGTGACTTGATGTCACTTGCTTTCATACATGTAACGAGGTAAAAATTTTGGGACATAATTAGCTTGTCACATTTTCGGGACATCCCCCCTGACCCCTCTTATATTTTTTGGGGGGCGGGGGTTCCCCCAGGGTTCCCCCAAGCCGAATTTGGTTAATTGGAGACGCATCAGAAACTTTTTCCTACCAGAAAATTGAAATTAAAGGGCGGAACGTAATTGCAGAAATACATAATTGGTAGAGAGAGGTGGTCGCCGCTCGCCACCATTACAGCCGGCAGTATGTATTGTAACCGACTAATCGCTTTGATAACCTTAATTATTCTCAAAATTTGAACTTTTTGCCAAAAATTTAACGATGAAAAATTCTCCGGCTCCGGCACTTTTTTGCCGAAGCCGGAGCCTCCGTTCGATTGCTATCGGTGAATCAGCAGTACTAACCCTATTCCGCCACCCCCTGTCTGCGCCCCTGTTGTGTATATGAGCGTGGAGAGTTCCAGATGAAGAACTTGTGCTTGGTTTAGGGTGGCTTGTCTGCTGTCTCAACTGGAAACTGTCTTCTATCATGGACTCAAGCAAAATCTGTCCACCTTGACCACTTTGAAGTAATGTCCAGTGTTCAGTTAGTTAGCTCAGCAGTCAATAGTTCAGCTTAGGTATATATATCAGAAAACCATATTAAGTCAACTATCTATTTGTATAAAACGGATAACGATATTAAGTTATATAGTCATAGATATTAGTTATATATTATATAGTTCAAGGCTTCAAGGAGATCCTAACTTCTAGTATATATACCAATTTTTCAATTTAGTAAAGAACACTATATTATACTGAGTTTGAGAAGCTGTAGTTACTATTCAGTGAAAATTGTAAAAAATGGCTAAAACAACTTTTTCCGTTATAACAATTATATAAACTAACTGACTGAGAGCTTATAGCTATATATATTTTGGCCTTAAAGCAGGGGCGGTCCCAGGGGGGGAAGGGCGGGGTGGGCGGCCGCCCCCCGCCCACCCCGAAATTTTTCCCGACTGAAATTTTACGCAAGGGTCCCCCCTTTGGTTTTTATTGTCCGGCCGGAAAATTTTTCTGATGCGTCCCCAATTGACCAAATTTGGCCTAAAAATCGAAAATTCCCCAAAATTGTTGCTGGGGGCTGCCGCCCCCAGGCTCCTGCTACTCTGTGGCTTACTATTCCTTGTTATTACCTATCATCAAAGCCTATACATGTATACATGAGTACATTATGCTGCATTCGCATGTCTACACGAGTATTGTGTAACACACTGTCTTCTGTCTGATGTGACGTTCCGTGTGTTTTATTTTCCTGTCGGAAAAAATTTCTGATACGTCTCCAGTTGACCAAATTCGGCTTAAAAATTGAAAAATTCTCCATTTTTTCCTGGTTACACCACTGGTTTTTACTACAAACAGAGTCAATTCATTGCCCTTGATATGGCTGCGGCTATTACAAGATAGCGTTAAGCTGAAAAACGCTATTATAAAAAGTGAAAATATTTCTTCAGACCTCCGCCCCCCGAAATCGTCAGGGACCGCCAGTGCCTTAAAGTACAGTCTCATAGCTCATAGGTGTGCCAATGCCAAAAATATCATAAAGTTAGCAGTAGGTTTTAGCGAATTAAAGCTGCAAATTTTAAGTGGCGGCAGAGGTATACAAGAGTGTGAGGTGGAGTGGGTTGTGGTTGTGTTTGAGGGATGTGACGGAGAAGTTTCTGAACGTGTCCCTGGAGCAGCTGGAGCTGGACACCGGTCAGTGTCTGCATGGCCACTGGGTATCGTGGCATACTTTTGTTGGGGGGTGGGGTGGGCTGGAGGAAGCACTCCTCCCCTACATTTGCTCCGGAGCCCTCCCAGTTTTGGTCGCGGACCCCCATTTCAGATGGGGCGCCCCCCCCCCCCCATAGCCCAAATTTTTTTCCGCAAGGACGTTTTAGCCACTTTTGAGCTGTAGCGAAGTGGTTTTGGTATGGTTTTTGTGTCCATTTTTTCTAAATTTAGTATCAGTGTAGCTATAATAACGTATGAAAACGTAACATTTAACGTATATATAATAGCCATTTATAATAATTTTATAATATATATAAGTGTTTTAGCGTGAATTTGATGCACCCCCCCATTTTGGTCGGCGCCCCCCCCACCCCATAAAATTTTGCGTAAAAAAATGCCATTGTATGTACATGCCAAGCGTTATATTCTGCAAGCATTTTACTAAATATATATAGCATTTTTATCTCCTTTTACTGCATGCATTGGTAGCTGTGTGTATAATATTGTGACCATAAATTAAAGAGAAAATATATATTTTTTAAAAAAAATTTTTAAAAAAATTTTTGTTATATATCTGAGTGTCCGGATTTTTCAACGTCAACCACATAGCTGTACTGATGGTTGTCTTCAATTTCATCTTCGGCTGTACTATACTGGTCATCGTTTCTTCCCGTCATACTAACTGTAATATAAAAAATACTAAAAATAATAAAAGTAGAATATAAATAAAAAGGCAATATATATAACAGTGCAACATATATTGTTAGAAACTAAATTATTTTAGTAGGTGCATTGCAGTCATCCCTAGACCGTACTCTGGTAGGAAGGCGACTCTTCAGTAGGTACAACCTCCAGAGACATGTTTTAGATTAATTTTGAAAAATAAAAATTATAAATAAATATTTATAATATTCATAAATAACTTAACCTACCTACCTATTTTGTACAATTTTAACTAAAAAAATTTTTTTATATTTTGATAGTAAGACTACGTAAAATATATTAAACAATTAACTATCAATAGTTAAAAAATGTAACTGATTTTTATCACACTGCATAAATATTAAATCAATACTTAAATTTATATAGACAACCTATGAAGCTATTGTAATTGAAATATAAAATAAAAACTAAATAAAAATAAAATAGGACAGAGGTGCTAAAGACCTGGACTTCTGTGTGGATCTCGTAGGATGTAATTTTTTATGCGTTGTTTTAGAGACGAGTGTTTTGTGCACACTCGTCTAGTAATTCAGAAGCGGAGCTCGCTTCTGATCGGCCAGCCACATGTTGCCCAAAACGGCAACATGTGGCTTGGAAATGACGAGCGCGTCTGCCTGCGCTAAAACAAAGGCAGGTTGAAGAGTGTCTCACTCTTCTTCTAAATAGTGAGACACTGTTAATGTACTCTTGATTTTATTGTATTAACTGTGCAAATAGCGTATATTATGTTTCTTAGAATAAAGCCCTGGGGGTGAGTGCCTTGGCAGGGGTGTAGTGATTGTGTGTGTTTAGTGCTGTGGCATTTCGTGCGCCACTTCCTGAGCGAGCTGGAGGTGGCGCGCTTCCAGGCCCTGCGGCAGGTGACCACGGACGTCGGGCGGGGCCGGGCCTGGTTGCGAGCCGCGCTGAACGAGAAGACGCTGCCCAGATACGTCCAAGCCATGCTCGCCAATGCTAACCTGCTCCAGTCAGTCTACCCCACCTACCTATTCCGCTGCGAAACTAATTAATTGTCCTGTCAATTTAACAAGCTTAGCTTAGTAGCATTCGAAGATTATTAGCATTTCAAAGATCAGTGTCCATCCTTTTCCTATGCTACCCAAACAGCTGCTTTTGGTGAAAGGACATTTTTAAAATTATTCATCTGTGTTTGTTTGTAGTTGACCAGTGGGGAGAAGTGTCCTGAAAAGTTGGCCGCCGGACAAGCCACGTCAATTTTGTACCCGTTGGTTGCTTGTGTTTATAAGTGTAATATTCTGTTTCCCAACATTTATATAGTCTGACGCAGTGTGATGCTGTTTCAGACAGTACTACGAAGACTGGGCCTTTTTGCGGGATCAGGAACTCTCAGCCACTCTTCCCCAGATCGCCGCAGGTAAGTTAACTGGCACAGTTTTAGTTGGGGGGTGGGCATTTGGTCCGGAGCCCCCCCCCCCCCCACTAGCCCGAAATTTTTATCCGAAAGGACGTCTTAGCGACTTTAGCTGTAGCGATGTCGCCTTGGTAGGATTTTTGGGACCTTTTTGTTAAATTTGGTATCCGTGTGGTGTAGCCATTATAACGTATGAAAACGTAACATGTACATAACGCATAAGGATAAGATAAAATTTGATGTGCCCACTTCGCCCCCCCCCCATAAAATTTTTACTAAAAATATGCCAGGTTAAGTTCCGGCAAATAATTATATAACCAGGTGTTGTGTTTACGTAATGTGGACGGACAGACTTAGTTTTGGTGATGTTTGTGGTTGATGTTGTGCAGGTCTGTGCTCGATCCTGTTCGCGCTGAATATGGACCAGGCCGAGCTGAACCAGGGGGGCTACGCCAGACAGCAGACCAACGAACTGCTCCTGGAGGCTCGCAAGGCGCCCCAGCCAATCGTCAATCTCAACAGCGCCGCAGGTAACCACCAGCAAACCACACCCACCACTCCACCAGATGCCAAAGCGACAACGCCCTGGGCTGTGCTGATATATGCGCCAAACTAGACAAAGGGCCTATTCCTTTACCGGATCAAACGGACTGCACTGATTTTAGTACGAGGTTTTGAAATGACAAATCGGACTAAACGGTTTAAAATAAGTCAGCGGTTTAATTTTAGTCTGACCCCATTCCAAAAGTACCATTGGACTAAATAGATTTAACATGTACGCTTAACATTAGCGTGCATAGTCCGTTTAGTCCGATTAAAAAGCAGCGCACTAAAAGTTAAGTCCGTTTAATCCGGAGGTTTTTGAATGACATTTTTAAGCATAATTTTTAAACGGTTTAGTCCGATTATAATTAACCCGTTAATCCGGTAAAGGAACAGGCCCCAAAGTTGAAAACACCATAGCTTCTCCGCTATAGATCCCACACGCCCACGGCCACAGCAACAAACATACTTATTAAGGTCCTAGATTTTTTGGAAATTGCATTCTCCTGTGTGAAGGATAGTCTGAAATATGTATAACTGTATATTTTTCGGCAAAATAGCCTAATATTGGGTCCAACATGGAGTGGCGGATCTACATTAGTGATGCGGTCGCCATCCTCCCCCGAGATTTTGAAATTGTCCTTGCCTTGGTGTTTTCTAATCTGACGTATATACAGTTGAAAGCATGCAGTGGGCTTCAGGTGGTTTGCATGTGAGTTAGTAAGGGGCAGGGGCCGGCATGGTGTTGGGCAGCTGACAGGCCAGTGTTGTGCTTGCTGCAGGCATGACCAAGAGGGAGCGCCGCCGACGACCCATGGTCAACATTGTCTCCTTCGACGGACACAACGGCCAGCGAAGGTCAGTGGGCTTAGGCTATGGCTGTGGCGTTGCCAGCAAAAATGACTTTTCGGGGGAATGACTTTTCGATTTTTTTTGAAATGTGTTCGAATGCACTTAATTGCAATAATTTTAACAGAAAAAACGACACGTATTACATATTATATACATTCAAGAACAGTGCTAATTTTTGGACTAGAGCGGCATCGAAAGTAAAATTACAGCTCAAAACACCGACTGGTGGGCCGACAAGGGTCCTGAAGCTAGCAAATTCGAAAACTTTTTTCAAATTTGAAAATGATGATAATAATGTCAAAACATTTTTGACATTACGAGCCGCAATTTTTTGCTATTACAAAGCAGCTAACATCATACGTTAAACATCGTATTCAGGTGGCGCTCCTGAAATGTGGGTTTTGGCCATTATATCGAATACGCGAAAAAATCCACTTGCATCGTAAGAACAACAGCTGTTCTGGAGTGAATTTCCCTCAATTCGGTGCCCATATTACATGAATAAATTTTTGAAAAATTTTGTGCTTTTTTCAGCAAGAAAAACAGACTTTCACGAACACAAGACAGTGCACACGCATGCAATGATTTTGGACGATTAAAAAACACTAGCAATGATTTTGGACGATTAAAAGACACTAGCAGCTGTGTTTAATTATTTGAACATACTTAAAAATTTTCGGTGTTTTATTGAGTGTAGTGTAATTTTTTTAAATAAAACAATAATTTCTGTACGATGTTGAAATATAGTGTATGTGAATACCAGCCGCAAAATTTCGGCTTGCTATTTTAAAAAATTGGCTCAACGAAAATAATTAAAATTTGGCACATAAATGCACCTTGTTGTCTTCGAGCGGTCGCAAAATTTGATTTTGAGCAAATCGGTAGTGTTTAAGAATTTTAATAAATTGACATTTTTCGAAAATCGTGTAGGGTTTTTCAATATTTCAATCATATTCGTCAAAAATAACATTTAGACCGCTTGATCAAGTTATGGCAAGCAAAATGAGCTATTGGTTGTGCAACAGCTATTTAGCTGTAAAGAGAAATTGCAAGCCGAAATTCCACTCACGTTCGGTCTACAGTGAATGCTGATTTGTAGCAATTGTGTTTGGGCATACTTTTACACCAGCTTGCTATTGTACATCTAAATTGGTCTCGGACTGCCGTTTTTAAAAAAGTCATATTCCAGGAGCGTCACCTTAAGCGTATAAATAGTGCACAATGCACCCCTATGCACATGCACAAGTTGTAATGAAACACAAAAGCAAGGAACATGTTACACTTAAGGTGGTAGTTACGTTTTCGCAGCTTTTTTCAATGTTCTATTTTGTAGCAATTACTAAATCAATTTACAAGCGGTCTTTTGCATATTATTAATCGACTTATTTTTTACAAAATTACAATTTTTCAAGAGTCGATATTACTCATAGTGTGCACGCTAACTATTTTGGTGAAGCTTATCAGCTCAATTTTTTGCAGTTTTCCCCATATTTCGTTATTTCTTCACTGTGATAAAAAATTCCGCATACAGTCAAGCAATTTATACCAAAGGCACGTTGATGTGTTATGAAAGTGCTGGTATGCTTAACTAAACGTAATACTTTAGCAGAATTTTACAGTGAGCAAAAGTTTGCCTCAATTTTTGCTAAAAAGTCAAGAAATGGCAGTTTTTATGACTTGGTAGGCTATAACTAAAAAATAATCAACCTTTTCACTCAATTCGAAAAAGGTGTAGATCAAATTTATTCCGCTACTGTGAAGTATGCTTTCTTTGCATTCTTATGAACTGAACAGGATATTTGTTATTTGATATTTGTAACTGAAATCACTCATTGTGCTCAGAAATGACAGATTTTTAAAAATGTTTTAATGTAGTTAAATAGGCTCTCATTGGGGTCAGCTCATATTACATTAAGCACAGTTTGCCCGTACCCGTTGAAAAAATGGCGGACAAAAGTTAAAAAAATGACGTTTCAGGAGACTGAAGAAAATTTGCAATTTTTGAAGGGGTTTATTAACACTGCCAATGCTCTTGGCTGCTGTGACATACTAACCAAATTTTGCCAGTATAATAGATGCATAAGGAACTGTATACATGTAAATTATGGTGCCACTTGTTTATTGGAATTTCGTGATATTGGCATGAGAAGTCAGAATTGAGGTAAAAAAACTTCAAAGTTACAGATCGCCTAGAACGACTAACAGAAATATGTCATATTTTATCCGAAAATATTCTTAAAATAAAATTAGACCTCTTTTTGAATGGCTTTTCTGAGTAGTGTAAGAGCTAGAAAAATTTGCATACAATTTTGTAAGTCCTCAAAAAATACACCAAATATCCAGTTTTTGAGCTATAAATTAACCGTAAAAGTTTGAATCAATGTCAAAATTAACTGAAATATTGCTATTTACATTCGCAATGACCGTCCCAAGTTTGATTATGTTCGATCAAGTAACTTTTGAATTATTGCAAAAACTTCGAAAACGTAACTACCACCTTAATTTGCAGGGGTCTGGGGGCGGCAGCCCCAAGAAAATAATTGGTAAATTTTTTTTATATTTATACCAAATTGGTCAATTGGAGACTTATCAGAATTTTTTCCGGCCGGACTATGAAAACCAAAGGGGGACCCTTGTGTACATTTCGGGCGGAATCCCCCCCCCCCTGGCTACGCCCTTGGGCTATGGTAAAGTTTCACTAAAGCCACACATCCCCACAAACCATATTGGCTACTTTCGTAGCAAAACCAGTCATCTTTGATCTAATTGATGTTAGTATTTTTTCGTAACTAACATAATATCGAGGATTATCTTGACTTTATTGCCCGTGCTTTGGCGTGGGGGGGTTTCACCCCGGCCCCCTAGAAGGCAGCCTCCCCGCCCCCCAGACCGGTGCGTCACCAACCCAGAATATTGAGGTGCTGGCGACGGCAAAATCGGTGTCACGGAGCGAAAATATGCGGAAAAGTTGTTATTCTTGCTAATTGGTACCCTGAGTTTGATTGGTAAACTAATTAAACGGATTGGAAGATGGCTTGGGCTTTTGGAGTAGGTTTATGGCGGCGAGAAATGTTGATCAGTACAGCACAGCGGAAGATGAATTGGATGACAGCCATCAGTTCAGCTACGTGTTGATGTTGAGAAACCGTGACACTCAGGTATAATCAAAATATTTCTACAATATATATTTTTTTCTTTAATTGTGTTTTTATGTTGGTTGAGGTTATCAGAGAGTGAGGGTCGAATGCGCTCAGTGCCGGCCAGCGGGGCGACAGCGGAGGTGGGAGGGACAGCCGCCAATCACTCCTCCACTCTCCACTCCGTCCTCACCTCCTGGAACCACAACAGAGGTATGCACAACGGCAGACTAGAGACAGTCTGAACACAATTCGCCTAAGACCATAATATGTACGAAATATCAGGTGACTTTTGAGCATACATGTAACAGCACCAAAATTTTGGGTACCCCTCCCCCTTAGTCATTTTTGACCCCCCTCTCAAAAATGACGCAAAATTTACCTTTTTTGACCAACAAAACTCCGACTGACAATTTTTGGCGAAAATTTTGGTAAAAATAGCTTAAATTTTACAAAGAAATTTCGATTTTTTCAAATTTTGGCCAAAATTTTACGCCCGCCGGGACCCTCTTCCCTCTTTTCCCCGTGGAGGGACCCCGCCCACCTCCCCCGAGACCGAATTTTCGGAGGGGTCTCCCCCCTCCATCCCCCAGCTACATGTATGCGTTTGAGCACGATAAAAATGTAAGACAAACTCAAGAGTGAATGTAGACCCAGTCTCCGATGACGGACATTAAACGGACAAAATAATTTTCTGGCCCTGAAAAAACTACCGTGTTGCGCCTGCGAGTATGTTTCGATGTAAAATTAAATTTTTAGGAGCTAATACTTGAAAATTGGAAACCTGCTAAAATTGCGACTCACTTTTTCACTTCGCCGACGCGATGCTACTTTGCAAATTTGGAGAAACTATAAGAACCTATAGTAAATGAATCTCGTAAAGTACATATTATTACAATGTTGTATTGTGCTAATGCCACTGCTAGTATTAGTTTTTGCTGTGTGTGTTTGAGAGTGCTTGGACGGGCCTAGCGATGGCGCCAGTGAGGGGGAGCAGTTCCATTTGTCGGTCGAGTGCTCCGCCAGCCCCCCCTCCCCCGCCTCCTCCCTCGACCAACTCCTTTTCTCTCCATCATCTCAACAAAACAGGTCAGCAGTACCCCCCCCCCCCCAGCCTCCGATTGTCTGTGTGTGAACACCTATAGTATAGCGGGCGGGGAAAACCCCACCCCGGCTCCAGGGCCCAATTTTTCGAAAAAAATGTTCTCCGTTTAAAAGCTCTCCGTTTAAAGTTCTCCGTTTAACATTTTTCATTTTTTCGAAACCCTCAAATTTGAATTTAAACGGAGAACATGGATTCTGCTAAATGCAATTTTTCGAAGCTCTTCGTCGTTTTAGTTCTCCGTTTAATTGTTCTCCGTTTAAAGTTCTCCGTTTAAAAGTTCTCCGTTTTTTTTAAACGGAGAACTCGCTATTTTTAGAACGATTATTTTCGGAAGAATTCTACAATGGAACTCCAAAGTTCTCCGTTTAAATAAACAGAGAACTCTAGTTAACTCTAAAAATTTTAGAACAATTATTTTGGGAAGATTTCTAAAATAGAACTCAGAGTTCTCCGTTTAAATAAACGGAGAACTGTAGTTTTATTTAAACGGAGAACTTCAGTTTTCCGTTTATTTAAGGGGGTAATGTCGCGAAAGCAGTCGATTTTGCGCGACTGTAAAACTTGTTCACTGAAATGCTAGAAATTGTTTTTCTATGTTTCGAAAATCTATCTAAAGGCAAATATTTCTGCCAAGTTTCAGCAAAATTGGTGCAGCATATAGTTTGCAATGATGTCGTAAAGTCGGTAAAATGACGTTTAAAAAACCTATTCACATTCCATATTTTCGTGCCTTTTATCTGGATCTGGATAAGGTCTTGAGTAAACTCACTGAACGTCTTTTATCAAGCATACTTTATATTAATAAAAACAGTTGAAACAAACGGATAAATGTTGTGCTGTTGTTGAGGGCATGTTTAGTGGGCTTAGAGTGTTGTTGTGGTTGTGAGAGTGCTGTTTCAGACTGTCCCTGAGCTCGGCGCCGTTGGTTGGCGTGGCGGACTGCAAGGACGGGCTGTCGGATGTGTTCGTCCCGGTCGGCGCCTCGCCCAGCCCCCAGCCCGACCACCACCCAAGTACGTCCACACTCCCCCCTCCACCTCTTGCATACATGTAACGGGGTCAAAATTTTGGGGCGCCTTTCTGGCCAAATTTTGGGGACCCTCCCCCCCCCAGATCGTTACAGAGAGGTCGGAAGTAAGGACAAAATGACTTAATTATCTAAACAAGAGCCAAAAGTACTGCTAGTTTTAATCATTCAAATAATAAAATAAATCTACCCTACCCATCGGTTTACAGTTTAGTAAGCCAATGTGTTATCTAGTAAATTTTTATGTCCTAACAAATTTATTCCTCTACCGAAATAATAATTTGTTGTGTAATGTAATTAATATTTTGGTACCAGTAGACGGGACCAATTGCTTTTAAAATTTTTTAATTTCTATAAATTTATGCTTTTCCAACTTTTGATAGTATTTTAAGTTTTTAGTTGTCTGAAACCCAAAAGTTAGTTTTCGAGAGACTCAGTGCATCCGAGGAGATAGCAAAAATCCACATTTAAGAAATTCAAAGTGAACTTTAAAAAAATTTATAATGCGTACTTTCTGATCCGACGAGTGCAAATATAGTTACTGAAAATAGTGACGGTTGGTAGTGAGCTTTTTTGAACCTGGCTCTATTAAAAACTAGACGCGTTTTTCCTGAACTGCAGTGACCTTGTGTATTGCTGTTGCAGGTATTTCGGAGGCAGACGGACATTCCTCTGTGCTCACAAGCGATAGCTTCGACAATGGTAAATACCGGGTCTTCTTACATTCGACAATATATTCAAGGGTCCATCTGTCCCACCTTTCGGAATTTACAAAGTGTTTCTGCAGGAAAACTAAGTACCATGTTTGACGGTTTTAACCTATTTTATTCGGGTATGAATCAAATCCAGCTCTTTACTCACGCAAAGTCGGTTGGCATTTTTCTGTGGTTTCTGCGTCGCAATGACGTACGTCTCATGATAGCCCTTGGCATCCAAATTAAAATGACTATACCTTTGTAAAAACTTGGTCAATTCGAATAATTTTACATTCATTATGTAGTGGGGCAGATTCTGTATATATTGTAAGCATAACAGTTTCCACCATTTGTTCGTCTTTTTGCGGAAAAATAGCTGTCTCACTTTTTAGCTTAAATTTTTTACAAAGCTGATTTTTTGGTAAAATTGATACTGTTTTAAAATTTTAACATGCTTATTGCTTAGATTTAGATAAAAATTCCCCAGAGGATGACAAGGGCTGTTTTTAGAAGTACGTGCCACAATGACTCAGTATTCTTTACTAAAGTCTGACCAAAAAGTGTATGTATGGAACTTCATTGCTTCATAGCAGCTTAGTCGTTTGAGGTAACCCCCATAATGTATATATTATTCGAAAGCATTTTTAATGGAGATTTTCATGAAATGAATTTATTTCGAAAACTTTGTTCAATCCAATCAACAGCACATGTTTTTAGCATCAAATGAAAGCTAAATAACAGAACTTTAATGTGGTACTAATTATTTTAACTAATCTTGAACAAAAAATGCTGAAAAATGACAGTAACCTGACAAATATTGAAAAATTTAGTATCAAATTTTGAAATTTTATCACTTTTACAGACCGCGCGAGGTCACAACGCGTCTATTCATGCAAAATTTGTCACATTTGGTCGAGCATTTGCTGAGTTACAGCTAATAAAACGGGCCAAAAATGACGTTTTTCAATGGAAAAATCAAAAATAAAAAATCTACAATTTTTGACAGGTGCATGCTATAGTAATGTTGTATATATCGTTAGACAAAGAATGGAATGGGCTATCGAATGATATATAATACATTAGGTTTCCTGTAATTAGGCGGAAAAAATCGATTTTATTTGAATTAGAATTTTTAACTTCAAATTTTTCGAAATAATTTAATTTCATGAAAATCTCCATCAAAAATGCTTTCGAATGATATTATGGGGGTTACCTCAAACGACTAAGCTGCTATGAAACAATGAAGTTCCATGTCTGACCAGTGTTTTTTTTCGTCAAAAATTTTGCGTCGTCTGACGCACATGCCCAAAATTTTTGCGTCATTTTGAAAAAAAAGTGCGCAGAACGGTTATAATGCTATTTAAGCGCGTGTTTTAGGTGAAAATCACTTTAATATGGCACTGGCCGTCCTCTATTACGACTTTAGAATTTTAAAAAATTTTCTGAAAAAATTTTAATTTTAATTTTTAAGCAGTGGCGTACCTCGAAAAAAATTTAGGGGGGAAATGGCTTTTTGACTTTTTGTAATGGGTTAAAATGCACTCTTTTCAATATTTACATACAATTAATGTGAATTGAAAATGGAAGGCCACGTTGCAAGACGTTGCAGGGGTCTAGGGGCGGCAGCCCCCGGGAAAAAAATTGGGGAAATTTTTTGACTTTTAGGCCAAATTTGATCAATTGGAAACGTATCGGAAAATTTTTTCGACCAGGCAATAAAAGCGAAAGGGAGAACCCTTGTGTAAAAATTCTCTGGGAAAAATTTCGGGAGGAGTGGCGAGTCCGCCCATCTACCCTTCCCTGGGTACGCCATTGCGTTGCCCATTTAGAATGTGCGAAAGCTGAGCTTAACTTATAAATTCTGGTTTATGAGAGTCAGCGACTTCAACTATGGACCTGGCCGTGGTGTATCAGCATCTAGAAATTTATGTTATATTCGATACGCTTCATAGTGCGGTATCCAAGAGGGTCTTAAATATTACGTCAATGTAGGTATTTTGCTGATCACGTCAATTTCGGTGTTGTTGAGAAAAGCTTTGTTGAGAGTTTTGAATTTTAGCAGGCTGAAAAAATGATGCAATTTTGCTTGAAAAAGTACAGAACGGGAACTGCAGGAGTTGCAGGGGTCTGGAGGCGGCAGCCCCCAGAACCCATGTATCTGGTGTTTTGGGTTGGGACTTAAGGAGGTGGGCTACCCGTATAAGTGAAAATTTTAGGTGCTCCGATTCGCTTCAAATTTGCACACAATGTAGCCCCAAGGAAGGCGCATCGCAGATGTTACAAACTGGAATCAATGCTTTCGCCAATTTTTCACTAGGGTCTCCCAAAAATTCACTTTTACGTGTAAATCATAGGCGCAAAAAAAAGTTTTTTGCTCACAAAGCGTTCCTTTACTCGAAATTTTTGTTAATACTGACGAACCTGATTTTCACATGATTCGATAGCCTAATGTCATATCTCAACCTCTATGATCCATTTTTTTTAAATTTTTTCCCATGGCCTGCGCAGTGACGCCAAATGTAAAATCACTCAAATTTGTCGGGCCCAAAAAACGGCCATTTTTTCACATTTCGCCCTCGATTTTGGAAAAGAAAATACATATAAAAAATCCGGATCATACAATTTTGCGCACACATGTGGGCTACTACTATGCCAAGTTTCAGCCTGATTGGCTTGATGTGGTTTGTGTTAGAACTGTCCAACTAAGGGTTACTTTTAGGCTTTTTTGCGTACCTTTGCCTATGTAAATACACTGACAAACGCACTGAACCAAAAGTGCACCTTCAAGCTTAATTGTTCTTATCTGAGGTTGTGGTGCTGTGGGGGAGTAACATATTATGTGAAAATAAACAAAATGGAGAACTTTGATTTTTGACCTAAGTAGCCCCCCCCTCAAGGGGGTAGTGTCGCGAAAGCAGCCGATTTTGCGCGACAATAAAACTTTTTCAGTGAAAGATAGGTCAGTGTTCTTTATATATTCTAAAAATATGTTTCAAGGCAAATATTTTTGCCAAGTTTCAGCAAAATGGATGCAGCATACAGTTAGCAGTGAAGTCTCAAAGTCATAAAAATGACGTTTTGAAAACCTATTCACATTCGATAATTTCGTCACAATTAAAAAACTTCTTGTTTAGATTCTCTACACAAAGTAAAAGCAAATATGCTCTAGTTTATGCACACAAAATTTAGTGCAAATTGCTTGAGTGGTTGTGGAGTAATGCCTGTTTGAACTGTGAAACTGTGCGTAACCTGTAAAGTACTCACAGCAAAAATGATAAATTGTGAAAAAATTAGACACTTATTTTGAAATCAAAAGAAAAACGAACCTTCATTTTTCATTTTTCTTATTTGTGGCAAGAAATGTGCGTCAAAACATTACATGTACTTCACAAGCTGGCCAATCTGATATTTGGCTTGATTTTTTGAATTTTTATGTCTCTATTGTGTAATGTCTGGCTCACAAATGGTGATTGGTTAAACATATTAGTAGATATTGGTAGTCCAGTGTCTGGCAGTATTTATTTGACACCATATGGCATTAGTAGTAGGAAACTGCCGCTTCTAAGCCATTAGCCTATGTTTAGTGTGTGATTTTAATTGGGTTTAAATGGCATCGGGAGCAACCCTTGAAAAAAGGTTGCCGTTTCTAAGCCACCTGTTTTTGATGGGAGCGTATGTTTGCTGTTATTTCCAAGGTCATGCATAATAATTAAGTAGGGAGCCAGTCAATTACTTGACGTCTTCCGTGTAAGCCACCATAATTAAAATTGGGAGCTTATGTTTAATATGTGTTTTTAATTGTTCTTTTTACTTCATTTTGGAGTCATCTATTAAAATTGATGCCGCTTCTAAGCCATTTTGTTTTTTGATGGGAGCCTATCTTTACAATTCCAAGTTTGTAATTCCAAGTAATACATAATAATTAAGTAGGGAGTCAGTCAATTATATCTAAAGGAAAAATGATGTTTTCTGAACTGAATCAAATGGTATTAGTATAAAATCTAAGTTAAAGTAGCACTGACTAGACTGTGCAAAAGTCTGCAAAAAAAGGTATGAACTTAACTCTCTATAAACTTTACAAGTCAATAGTACTGTTTAACCGGGAAAACGCAAGAGCAAACATGTTAACTAATAAATGTCAGTTGTCTCTTTTGGATGCGGGGAATTTTCACGAACATAAACAGAAAGAAAACTAATTTACTTAAACAAATGGACCTTGTTGTGATAGATAATTGAAACATAAACAAATGACAACCTAAAATTCATGAAACATGAACAAGTGACAACCTGAAAATCATCATCTAGTACTAGAAACCTGGAAAACACAAGAGCGAACATGTTAACTAATGAATGTCAGTTGTGTCTTTTGGATGCGGGCAATTTTCACGAACATAAACAGAAAGAAAACTAATTTACTTAAACAAATGGGCCGTGTTGTGATAGATAATTGAAACATAAACAAGTGACAACCTGAAAATCATCATCAAATCATAACAAATTAGTTTCTATTGTGAAATAAAATTCAACAATGAACAAATGATTTATAGATGAGTAATATTAGCAACGATTCTATAATTAAAAACCTAGTATATCGTTATTAATAACAAATTAGTTTCTATTGTGAAATAATATTCAACAATACAACATTAGAATGGACAATTGGATAGCAAAACTTGTTTTATGGTTTACGATTTTTGTTTGAAAGTTTTGCTTTTCAAGTTACCGCAACAAGCTTATTTCAAAGCAGATTTACAACGACACAAGAATTACCGAACCATGCAAATGTACGTAAAACCATGGTTTTTAAAAATTATCCTGGTGAACGTGAAATCCACCCTAAGTGTATTCGAGTGATTTTCAAGTACATTTCAGCTACATTAAATTTCACCCAAGTGTTCTCGTGTGATCTATTAACCTTAACAGATAATGTAAACTAAGTGTACAGCATGATAAAATTTGATGGTCATGGATTTTGGACAATTTTTAGGTTATAAGAAGAGTAGTAGTAATACAACGGAGATATTTATAAAATAAAATTAGCACATAAATTGAGCACGTATGACATGTCTGGGTTCCTGTAAAAGACAACAAGAACGGAACTTTATAACAGATAACGCATATAATTGTCAAATTAAGTACTAAAAATAGCTCGCACGCGATGTGCTACTGACTAGGTTAGCTCCCAACTATTGTATAAGGCATAGCCAGTGAAATACATAGTATACATATTACATAGGCTCCCATTAAAAAACAAAATGGCTTGAACGGTGTGAATTTAAATGACTCCCAATGAAGTAAAAAGAACCACTAAAAACACAAATTAAACATAAGCTCCCAATTTTAATTATAGTGGCTTACATGCAAGATATAATTGACTGACTCCCTACTTAATTATTATGTATTACTTGGAATTACATTGTAAAGATAGGCTCCCATCAAAAAACAAAATGGCTTAGAAGCGGCATCAATTTTAATGGATGACTCCAAAATGAAGTAAAAAGAACAATTAAAAACACATATTAAACATAAGCTCCCAATTTTAATTATGGTGGCTTACACGCAAGATGTCAAGTAATTGACTGACTCCCTACTTAATTATTATGTATGACCTTGGAAATACACAGCAAACATACGCTCCCATCAACAAAACAGGTGGCTTAGAAACGGCACCTTTTTTTCAAGGGTTGCTCCCGATGCCATTTAAACCCAATTAAAATCACACACTAAACATAGGCTCCTGGCTTAGAAGCGGCAGTTTCCTACTACTGGCATTTCACTAGTTTCTCAGTGAACGTACAATTTCAAAGCAGAAAGTTCTCATTTTGCAGCCTATGAGCAAAACTGCTTTGGCGACACTACCACCTTAACTCAGTTCCCCTGGAGACTGCCTCATTACGCCAAATTAGGTTGGCAGGAACTGAACTATTAACACTGTAAACACGCAGCTAATTTCAGCATATATATATATATATATATATATATATATATATATATAATAGAATTCTCCTATTCCAAACTTTGATACTAGCGGGACAATCACCTAAATACCTATTGGCATTAATTGATGCTTTTAAGAAACTTGCTGGGTGTGGCATGCTTCGACACGATTTTTTCTAATCATGAGCTTAATTAATCATAACTAATCATAATAGGTTGTAAACTGTCATTGAAGCCAGTTGTAGCTGCATACCGATTAAGCTTGAAACGTTAGACACATCAGAAAATTTTACAAATTTGATGGTTTTGACGCATTTTTGAAAAAATTTTCAAAATTTTCGCGACAAAAATGATATTTTCGGCACTTTTTGGCCAAAATCAGCTATGACATCTTTCAGTCTCATCCGAAAAAAAGTGCGTCACGGGTAGGGATGTTTTCAGTTACCGAAATCATCAGTTCAGTTAATCAGTTAACTAATTAGCTGAGAATTAGTTCAGTTCAGTTATCAGTTAATTTCGCAAAAAATTAATCAGTTCAGTTACAGTTAAGTTAACTTAACTGTAACTGATAACTTTAACTGAAAATATTTTCAGTTATTCCTAGAAAATTGTTGGTTTATTTCCGCCATTATCATGACTAAATTTCAACGTAGCCTATGTTTTGCAATTCTTATAATAACTAATACATAGCTAAGTACTAATTACTATTTAACTACTACCACTTAAATTGTGACTCTACTTTAACTATTAAAACCAAAAACCACCTTTTGTCAACATGAGATCAAAACAAGGTTTTTTTTGCGGACCACAGTGCGGACATCCGCAATTTTTTTGAGTCGTCCGCAATTTTTTTCAGCCGTCCGCAATGTGTCCGCATCCCGAAATTTCTCAAAAGGAAACATTTTTTGTGTGGTCCCCCCCTGGTTTATCCCACTCCCAAAAAAAATTTTCCGGCACGCCCCCAATTGACCAAATTTACACTAAAATTTCAAAAATTTTCCTTCGAGAGTGGTATATACCTTCTAATTCATCACTATATATCAGGGGCGGTCCCAGGGGGAGGGTGCGGGGGGGGGCGGCCGCCGCCCCCGAAATTTTTTACGACTGAAATAACACAAGGCCAGGGTCCCCCTTTCGTTTTTGTTGCCCGGCCGAAAAAAATTTTCGATACGTCTCCAATTGACCAAATTTCGCCTAAAAATAAAAAAACTCGCTAAATTTTTTTCCTGGGGGCTGCCGCCCCCAGACTCCTGCGATTCTGTGGCTTACTATTTCTTGTTCTCATCTTTCATCAACGTCTATGCGTGTATATACACAAGTACATTATCCTGCATTTGCATGTCTACAAGAACAGGGTTTTCTTTGGGCAAAATACGGGGCAAATGCTCAAGATTTTGAAATTTTGCTCACCAAAATTGAAATTTTGCTCAAATTCTGCTCACCGCTCTGAAGGGACCCTCCTTTGGTTTTTTATGGTCGGCTGGAAAAAATTTCCGATAGGTCTCCAATTGACAAAATTTGGCCTAAAAATTAAAATTTTCTCCAATTTTTTTTGAGCCCTGCAACTCTTCCTTTTTATTAACTTTCATCAACGCCTACATGTCTACAAGAGTACATTATGCTGCAGTTGCTTGTGTAATACACTGTTCGATATGACGTTCCCATCTCTTGTTTTGTTACGTCTCCAGTTGACCAAATTTGACCTAAAAATTAAAAAAATCTTCATGTTTTTCTGGGGGCTGCCGCCCGCAGCTATGAGTTTATTTGATTTAAATGACCAAAATTAACATTTTGTTCATGTAATAGTGAGTGCCCTACAAGTTGTGACCCCCCCTTTTCAAAATCTTGGCTACGCATGCCCCTGTATGCATTGGTATGTATAGGTGCATCGTGCACCTTTTATTTGTTTAATGTGCTGTCGGAATATTTTTCTCCGTGAATTTCAGCACAAGGACACAAGGGTGCGAACTCCCTTGGTCTTTTGTTGCCCGTCCCAAAACATTCTCTGAAACGTCTCGAATAATGACGATTTTAGTCATCTTACGGCGCCCAATGTCAAAATTTTTTGTATTATTTCCAAATTTGATAGCATTTGGACCCTCACTGGCCCAAGAAAAGTGTACTTGTTGGTGTTTTGAGCCACTTTTCTTCACTTTGAGGTCTCACTTCACAAAAATTAGCATTGTTTTTTAACGAAATGTGCTAATAAGTGTCACTTTTAGCGTTAAATGTGCAATAATACCGCTTTTCAGGGTACGCGCCTGGCGATAATCAAGCACAAACGTAAAGTAGCAAATTTACGATTTGCTCACCGATCTGAAATTTTGCTCACTGAAATTGAAATTTTGCTCAATTTTGCTCACGATTTTTTTGAAAAAAAAAAAACCCTGTAACAAGAGTATGTTATATACAGTCTGAAGTGACGTTACGTAAACGTATATATATATATATATATATATATATATACCTCTAGAGGTACGCGTATATTTGCTTCTATATAGGCGAAGAAAACGCATTATAGTTTGCACAGAAAAATAAAATTTTACACACTGAACTTAAAATTTCGCACAATGCACACAAAATTTTTTGAAAAAACCCTGGCACAAAGACAAATCCTAAGTTCCATGCATCTAGGATCCTAACATAGATGCATGAATTTTGCTGACTGTCCGCAGAAAAATTTATCCGTCCGCAAAAAAATTTGGCCGTCCGCAAAGTATCCGCACTTCGGATTTTCAAAAAAAACCCTGGATCAAAAAATTATTTCAGTCAAAAAACTTCTGATAAATAGTAACTACAAATGACGTAACCTCTTGATTCCAAAAGTATGCTCGCAAAATAATATATAAACCAAATAGCATAAAGAATGCACGTCACGTAACACTGAAAGCAACTACTAATGCCAAACCATAGTAGGTATGAGTAGTAGTAAAGGCCGGGTATATAACCTTTTTTAAACGGCCGATCCCAGCCTAAAGCTGCTCTTAAAAAACGGGCCCGGTTGGATTGTCAGAAAAAAGCAGTGCAGATCGAGGTACATGATCGCTGTACTTGCCTTTCCAGGTTTGAGTGTTATTTAACAATAAACGCAAATACTCCCTTACAGTGTTTTAAGATTGGAAATTTGACATTTCTGAAATGTCAGGTGTGTCCAAGCACAAATTTGGCAAACTCTATCTAACCAAATAGAAAACTTGTTGCGATGTGGCGCAATAAGTGAAAAGAAATTTATTGTGTGCGTAAATAAACAAGGACGAACGTAGGTGATGTAATGATTTTTCGAATGTTCCCACAACTGAACTGAATACTTGATTTTCAGTTATGCGTAAAAACTGAAAATCAAAAGCAGTTTCGACGCATAACTAAATATTATTTTCAGTTATTGCATGTAACTGAAAATACTATCAGTTAACTGATTTCAATCAGTTTTTCACGACAAAAGCAGTTCAGTTACAATTAAGTTAACTGCTTCTGAGAATTGTGCAGTTAAGTTATCAGTTTTTAACTGCTATTGAAACTCAAAGCAGTTCAGTTATCAGTTATCATCAGCTAACTGTAACTGCGTAACTTTTACTGAAAATGAATCAGTTAGCAGTTAACTGAAAACGTCCCTAGTCACGGGACGCACATGGCCAAAAAAGTGCGAAATTTCAGAAAAAAAGTGCGGCGTTTCGCACTTTTTGACGCAAAAAAAACACTGGGTCAGACACTCAGACTATAGGTGCTTCCAATCGAATTTAGCAGTTTGCTGAAAGCTTTGATCTAAGTTGAAATATGAGCTCGCAACAGGTTTTTTGTCAAGTATAACAAACTACTTTAAAATTCATTCTATTTTTCTGTTGCAGCAAATTCTTGCTTGCATGTTAATCCACTGACATCTGCATTGTACCAAAAGTGCACCTTCAAGCTCTATTGTTCTTAGTTGAGGTAGAGGTGACTTGGAGGAGTAACATAATATGTGAAAATAAGAATACATTGGAGAACTTTGATGACTTTGACACGAGTAATCTCACCCCCCCCCCTTAAACACTCCAAACTCCCCCCCCCCCCCTTAATCACACTTCAAGCAAAGTCAAAGAGCAAAGCAAAGCAAGTGTCTGTGCATACGTGTGATAGTGATTCAATTCAGTTTTGGTTTCCCATGTCAGTAACTAATATATACATGAAAATGAAAAGTTAGGTGGTTTGTGTCGTCAGCGCGTGCTTGTTCGATTCGTTAGTAACGAAAAGATTAGACCGGAAAGTGATAAACATTTTTAGTTGGAAAGTTATTTTTTAATATTTTTTTGAAACAAACGCCAAGTTGCGTTTTAATCATAATTAGGAAATATAAATCACCACCTATCTTTAGGGCGGTGAAAAAAATTAAAATAAAATTAAGGTAGTAAAAAATGAAAAATTCAATTTTAACAGGTTGATATTAGTAAAAGGTTCAAAACTCAATAAAAACGCCCATTTTCAGTGACAGTAACCCGAAAAAATTGGCAACAAAAGACCCATCTTGCTGGCCACCTGGGCGAGCTCATCACACGTAAAACACAATCACACTCGATTAACACACAAACACGCACACACATTTGCCTAAGCGAATACACGCAAGATGTGTAATTCACTAGGGCAATTGAAATGTAAGGTCCTGTCGCTACTGTGGTAGTTGTGTGGAAAAACTTGTATATATTTCACACAACTAAATGTTCTTTTGGTTGGCACCTGTTCACTGTGGCACCCCTGGGAAAGTCCGTATTGTGAATATTGCCAATATTGCCGTGGATTTTGGCATTATTGTTGGCCTATTTTGTGTTGTTTCAGAGAGCAGACATGCAGATGGTGCTGCAAGCATCGCTTCCAAAGAGGACCACCAGTGAGTGCACCGTCATAACCATATCAAGTGAAGACATACTAAAAGATTTACTTTATAAAGAGACAAGGATTGCCATGACACCGATTAAAACTTAACCAAATTTATGCACCTTCAAGAATTTTATCAAAATATGTGCATTTTTGGACAACCCGCCAAAAAATTACCTACAGAGACGGCAGTCACAATACTTTCAGGCAAACTATTCTAAGGTAAAGCAACTGTAGAGAAAAAAAAGAATATTTGAAAATATTAATTTTGCATTTTGGGACAATCAACTTTGGAGTATTCTCCGAGCCCCCGAGTGCGAGACTTTTCACTGAAAATTAAATATTCGTGCAAGCTTATGATCGTCTGGCTATGAATAATTTTGTAGGTAAAACATGATCCCAAACTAGTCGAACAAACTACAAAGTCTTAACCCCAAAGTTTCACAACGAGCAGAGTAGTTCAAGTTTCTCAGCTGAAAGAAATGTCTGGAAAACGTTTTTTGAACTTTTTAAATGGATTCAGTATCGCCTGTTGAAACGGATTCACAACTTCACTGGCATAGTGGCGTGGCATATTCCAGTATAGGTAAAACGTAGACTGTGTAACAAACAACACAAGAATATCCTTATCTTGGCATCCCTTGGCAGTTTCCCGGTTCCTGGAGGACGGGGGACTGATGGACTGACCAGGCCCTCCCCCCCCCCGTCGTATCCTGATGCGGTCGAACTTAGAGAGAGAGAGAATATCCTTATCTTCACTTGCACAACTTACTATGAGTAACAAAGTGCAACAGTCGAAGTTTTTTCAATTTTGCGAATTTGTTCAGAAAAGTTTTTTCAAATATGAACCCCTACCTCAAAACAGGGATGAACATTATTTGAAAGATGACCGTCAACGAAGTAGACATGCTCGTTACTACGATTGCCCACGATTGCATAATAAGATTAATCAACAGAGATCATCAGCAAACCACTAAATTGAGTTTCCGAATAAGTTAATAGCATTGTTCATATAAAGTAGGAATAATGAAGGGGTACACACAAAGCCTTGAGGAACCCCACTGGTAACAACACTCCATCAAGATAACAAGTTCGTCTTGTGAGTAGAGGATTTTTTACAGTTTGAGATTTACGTTAGTGACAAAGTAGTTATTATTCTGAAGATATTCTACTGAATATTAAACACGGCACATTCTGTATAGTAGATGCTTTGACTTCTATCAAAGAACCAGAGCAAGTTTTATATCTGCCACCATTGACAGGCATTGCAAAACGCAATTATTACAATTTCCTGGGCCCCGTTGCACCAAATACTGATAACTAATAAATTATCAGTTATCAGTAAATTATCAGTAAACTGCGTTGCACGGCGTTTACTGATAACTGATAATTATCAGTTATCAGGTATTAGTTATCAGTTATCAATTATCAGTGTTGCACAAAATTTACTGATAATTATCATTTATCAGGTATCAGTTATCAGTAGAATTTCCCCCATTTATCAGTGAATTATCAGTGTTCGTTGCACAAAGCAGAACACTGATAACTGATAAGTGATAATTTTAGCCAGTTTTTTTATCAGTGTTCGTTCACTGATAAATTGTATTTATTAGCATTTTCAAGCAACTATAGTTACTTTTGATGCTTGTAAACTATGTTTAATGAATTTTCTTGAAATTTTGCTGCTTTTTTGCCGAATATGTTTCATATTTTGGTCCCATAGTAGGGATGACAACTTCCTCAGTGTTCCAGTGTGTTTCATACATTGTGCCAGTCACACAGCATTGTCTTTGTATACGTGATACAAAAATTGACTCAAATGTGACAATATATGCTTCTAAATCAGTGTTAATAATAAAATTAATACAATGACGAAGAAACTTATAAAAAACCAGTCAAATTAACGCTAATTTCTACGTTTTTACAGTTTAATGATTTATCAGTTATCAGTGTTCTTGTTCTACACTGATACTGATAACTGATACTTGATAACTGATAAACTTCGTGCAACGTTACACTGTTACTGATAAATTTTTACTCATCACTGATAACTAATAACTGATAACTGATAAATTTTTGTGCAACGGGCCCCTGAACTAAATCACTGCAGTCATCACGAATCATACGAGGCCGACTGCAGAACATAAATGCTTGCCATTTGTACTCACTGGCGTTATATTATTGCAGTTGCAGTATATGCTAGGCGGTGCACACGCATACGCAACACATTACAACACAGTACGCTGACTCGATTTGTGCTGCATTCACTGGTGACCAACAGTATTGCAGCAGCTGTTACAGAGAGACCTAGGGTTTCTCTCGGTACCAGACAGTATCTTTATATCTAGTATATATATGCGGCGGCTGAGTCGGCCACGTAAAAGTTTCAGGCTGTGAGTACTGCTACTTCTGCTCTCGTTTGTGGTAGCGAATGATCGTTAGTTTAGAGTCACGGTAGGGACGGTGAAGGGGACCATCAGATCTGAAATTCGTTTCGGAACAGTCATCTGGCAGACTTCGTGGACGTATCCACACCGGAAGACACTGGCAAAAAGTGTCTCTGAAATCAGTATAACCTAAACAGCATATTATGCCCAAAGAAATTAGTGAGAATCAACATTGCGAATGGAATATTTGTTAGATGTTGTATTGGATGATGTTATGCTTGTTTTCAGATGTTTTGAGGACAGTGATGCTGGCGAGAGCGACGGAGCCTCTGGAGGGAACGAGGCGGTGAAGAGGGAGCAGAGGAGTCACCTAGAGACCGTGCAGAGGCTGCAGGACGCACTAGACACTGCACTTCGGTTAGCACTGCCACTCATTAGGCTACAGTAACTGCCCCTTGTGGAATAGAACCATCAGCCTGCCAACCTAGTGACTGTTGTTGTTTAGCGACAAGGAATTGCTGCAGCGGCAATTGCGCAAGTACATCACGGCCGTGCAGATGCTGAAATCGGGCGGCGCCGTCTCCCTCTCGCTCACCGGTCAGTCTCCCTAGTGCCCGCCACACCCAGTGCGACACACGGAGTCAAACGCTGTTTAGGTCGGATCACTGCTCAGCACGTGGTTTTTATAGGGCATAGCTAAGACCTAGTTAGTATAATATAGCAGGTGTTTTAGCATTTTTCAATAAAATCGTTGATATTAAGTTCAGCAAACATTAAGTTTTGCGACCGCTTGATTACGTATCGTTGGTGGAAATGAGCTTGAATATAACAATCTATACTTTAAGGAGCAACCGCAAATGTCACTTATATACATACGTTTGCTCCACAGCTACAGCAACAGCGATTTTATTTCAATCATTCATTTTTGTATTTTTAAGCGTACCCACCGGCTTGCTATTGTGCCCCTAAAAATGGCCACAAATTATCATTTTTGGAAATGTCATATTTCAGGAGTTCTAAAAATAACGTAACCCGTAAGACATGTAATGCGTGTAATTGTGGCACAGTGATTTAGTGTGTGGTGTTGTTCAGAGGGGGAGGAATCGGTGGCGGAGGAGGGGGCCGGGGAGACGGGCGAGGCGCGGCAGAATGGCGACAGAGACGGGGTGTCCGCCTACGAGCAAAAACTCATACAGGTAACCCCCACACCAGTACTGTGCTGTGTAGGTCGGGCTCACTGATGTGAACGAGACACTTTTCTGGTGGGCAAACTGCGCCAAAAGACTAAATCAGTAACTGGCGATGCAGCAGGTTAGCATGCAAATGCTGGGTTCGCGTCTGTACACATAGAGTGGATTCTGAAAGCTTGTTTAGTTTAGCCTCCGTCCAAGTGTTTGACTGCTTTTAAACTCAGTCCGCATAACAAGTACGTCTTGTGAGTAGAGGATATTTTACATTTTGATATTTCCTTTAGTGATAAAAAAGTTAATATTTTAAGGATATTCCACAGAAAATAAAACGCGGCACGTTCTGCATGGTAGAGAACAGGCTCAGCATGACTCATTTTTCACTGTCAACTTTCAAGTGCACAAAAACGAATGCTAAAATAAAAACATTCATAAGCCGTTTAAGAGCAGAAACTGAAGATTTTTTGTTTTGGGGTCAAAAAATAGACAATTTTGTTAAGACAAAGAGGTTACAGGCAGCAATCGCCACTTCGCGAATTTTTGTAATTTTTACAACCAAAATAGGCGGTTTTAGCAACATTTCGGGGGAAATAGTGTTGTGTAAATCAGTGAATATTTTTGGGTTGCCGACCAGTTGCGAAGCAAAGGCAACCCTTTTGTATCTGAAATGTCTGTTATTATTAATATTATTAATATTACAAGTCTAGTGCGTCTAGTTCAGACTAGTTCGACCAGATCAGATTGATTCAAGTTAAGTCAGTTCAATTATTATTTTATAAATTCAGTCTAAGTGCAAGCATTAGCATTTTGATTATACTCGGTACACTGTGTAGTTAGTCCTTAGGTATTGTAAGAGATTTCGGGAATCATAACGTTTGATACCAGAAAATAACTGCTTTTGTGAGGAAATTTTCAGAACTGTCAAGTGACGGGTGACATGAGGCTGCGATGCTACACAACCACAAAATACTTTTGTGTTATATAACCCCAAAATACTTTTGATAAAAATTGAGCCGTTTCTGAGTAGTTAAATTTGACAGATCAGTGTCTATTCAGATTTGACTGCTCAATAAAGTTCTAAATTACGTAGCTACTCACTACTCAGAAGCGGCTTATTTTTTTTATTTTAAATCAATTTTGAACCTGTTGATCGACACTCAATCAAACACACACTAAGTCAAAAATTGAAAGGATCACACCAAGCTATGCAACCTTCTGCAGCTTACGCTGTGAGCCTTAGATTAGAATGCAGCAGCTTCAAATGCTGACTGCACTCACCTTTAAAGGAGAAAGCTGTAGCTTCAAAAGCAACAGCAGTCACCTTTAAAGGGACTCACCGTTTAGGCAGCTTTCAACCATTTTTTTGGCTGAAAACTGCCACCAACCACAGGATAACGGCCAAAGCCGAAATCCCGTGGGTTGAGCTGCGAACCTTCCTCCTAGAAGGCCGCAGTTCACAAAAAGAGCAAGCCGTCCAAACAGACGGCTTGCTGGTCAGTCAAGACTGACGATCTTATCATTATTTTGCCCCCTTATATACTAATTTTTAAACTCATTTGCATATCTATATAGTTTTTGAGCAATCCCATTGGCTGGATAAAGCATTGCACATCACACGTGACTTTACAAAAATGATCGATCTTTGTCATTATGGAAATGAAAAAAAGAAAAAAATGAAAAATTGCATCGGCCCAGAATCGAACCGGGTACCTCTGGTTTCACCGTATCAAACTACGTAGAAACCACACGCTAATCCACTGCGCCACCGGTGCTTCTGACAACTTACGTTTAAAACATCGTTAAATTGGTTCGTTTTTGCAGTGATTTGATGAAGTTGGTGAAAATAGTTTAAAATTTTTAAAATTCGAACCAATTTTGATTATAGAGGATATGTGTGTTAATAAGTATAACTTGATCTTTCTATTGGTATACTCAAACCCGAATTATTATATTTATCATTTTGCTTAGGATAGTTTATATCCTATTAATTAATATTACAAGTCTAGTGCATCTAGTTTCGATTATTTCGACCAGTGCCGATTTATTTGGATTAAGTCTACTTAACATTTTAAAAAACACAATTTTCAAAAATTTTACGCTAATTGCAACTGTCTTCAGATTTTATCACACATTATGTCGTGCGTAAATTCAGCCATCTATTAACACCATTTGTCATGTACGAGTATCACACGTTTCTTTAAAACTTGTGGATGAAATGTGTACGTATGAAAGAGTACTGAAAGGTATCAAACAGTGAAACGACGTTAATGAAAACTTGATCAAAAAATATTGAAAAAAATTGTCACCGGCTGGGCTCGATCCAGCGACCTGTTGGTTATTGAACCAATGCGCTAGTCCACTGCGCTACGGCGACGACAATGAAAGTATATTTAAATGCCCTTAAATACTTTACGTAAGAATGTTTTAACACTGTGGACCTGGGCCAAGAAATTTTAAAATTTTCCACGAATCAGTTTCGTTTAAATTTTATAATTGTGTGAATAAGGGTTACTGTGCCATTACATTGGTAAGTTTGAATATGAATTATTATATTTATCATTTTGCTTAGGATAGTTTATATCCTATTAATTATTATTAATCCTTTGGCTTCTTATGTTGCCACTTTTTTGTGTGAAATGCTTTATGGATATGAACCAAACTTTGGTGGAAGGGGCCCTCCCTTGAGTACTTGCACCCCCCAACTTGATGGACTCGTGGCCCCTCGGGGGGCCGGGTCACGTGACCTTGAAAACTGGATCTGGTGTGTATGGACGAAACCTGTTGGGTTTATGTTTCAGCCATTATGGGGTGTAAAAAGTGGGTTTTAGGGGTCGAATTTTCGAAATTTGGATTTTGACGTCCCTAGGGTTAATTTGGACCCCGGAACACGAATCCGAGGTCCATTTTCGTCTACGACCCCTCGGGACCCTTCCATGACCCCCCTAGGGCACCCTGCCCAGGGGGTCCCCAGGGGTCAAATTTTCGAAATTGGGATTTTGACGTCCCTAGGGGTAATTTGGGCCCCGGAACACGAATCCGAGGTCCATTTTCGTCTAGGACCCCTCTGGACCCTTCCATGACCCCCCTAGGGCACCCTGCCCAGGGGGTCCCCAGGGGTCAAATTTTCGAAATTGGGATTTTGACGTCCCTAGGGGTAATTTGGGCCCCGGAACACGAATCCGAGGTTCATTTTCGTCTAGGACCCCTCTGGACCCTTCCATGACCCCCCTAGGACACCCTGCCCAGGGGGTCCCCAGGGGTCAAATTTTCGAAATTGGGATTTTGACGTCCCTAGGGGTAATTTGAGCTCCTGAACACGAATCCGAGGTCCATTTTCGTCTAGGACCCCTCTGGACCCTTCCATGACCCCCCTAGGGCACCCTGCCCAGGGGGTCCCCAGGGGTCAAATTTTCGAAATTGGGATTTTGACGTCCCTAGGGGTAATTTGGGCCCCGGAACACGAATCCGAGGTCCATTTTCGTCTAGGAACCCTCTGGACCCTTCCATGACCCCCCTAGGGCACCCTGCCCAGGGGGTCCCCAGGGGTCAAATTTTCGAAATTGGGATTTTGACGTCCCTAGGGGTAATTTGGGCCCCGGAACACGAATCCGAGGTCCATTTTTGTCTAGGACCCCTCTGGACCCTTCCATGACCCCCCTAGGGCACTATGCCCAGGGGGTCCCCAGGGGTCAAATTTTCGAAATTGGGATTTTGACGTCCCTAGGGGTAATTTGAGCTCCTGAACACAAACAGAGGGACCTCTACCTAGAATAGAGGGTCCTTTGCTTAGAATAGAGGGTCCTCTACCCACTGTCGGCAACCCGTTGTAGCCACCCGACTAGTTATTTTTTTGTTGTGTAAATTAGGCGGCCGATGTGTATATACACCCCTGGGTTTTTTTTTCGCAAAAACGTTCGCAATTGCGAAAAAAAATTGGTGATTGCGAAAAATTTTCAAACCTTTTCGCAAAATTGCGAAAAAATTTTGACGCAGTGGAGGTGAACTCGTATGGTCTATGCGCTGATTTTTGTGGTTTAGTCTTAGAACATTTCCGATACGACCCCAATTGACCAAATTTGGCCTAAAAATTGAAAATTTCTCCGACTTTTTGTGATCCCTTAGGCCCGGACTCGTGCAACTTTGTGGCTTGATGTTTCTAGTGACTGTAAATGGGACAGATTTGCTTTCATGTATCATCACACCACAGCATGTAACACTAATAGACACGTTGCACGTATATTAGGGGTATAGGTATAATAGGGGTCGAGGTGACATAATTAAGAAACATTTCAAAATGTTAGCATTTTCAGACCTAACTTGGCCATTGGCCGGGTCTTCTAAAATTTCTTTACGGCTGAGCATCTATTGTGAAAATTGTTAAAAATTACACAAAAACGGCTCAATAAATTTAAATAAAAGGGTCAAAATCGTTACTTTTTGGCCAAAACGGGTAAAAATTGTGCCAGTCTTAATCCTGTATAGGCGTAATAATGTTTTATTAACATGTAAATGTAAAATCTACTGCATTAAGTAACAAAAGTAAGTCTGCGAAAAAAAATTTGATTTGCGAAAAAAATTTCAAGCTTTTCGCACAATTGCGAAAATTTGCCAGCGAAAAAAAAACCCAGATGCACCCTATTTTACCCAAAAAAATCATAGATGTGAGACATTTTTATGTACGCTTGGTTTTATTTAACTGTAGAGACATGTGACTAGTATTCAGTCATGTCACTTTTTGTAAGTCTCGAAAATAATGTAGAAAGTTTCAAACAGTATATTTTAACTAGTATTGAAGTCCAAGGTTTTTTTTTGTGTCCAGAAGTGTGTCCAGACACAATTTTTTCTTGCGGGACACAATTTTTTCCTGCCGGACACAACTTAGACACACCTCTCGAGAAGCCCCTGACAATGCTTTTTCACTTAATATGGTGATGATGTAGCTAGGTTTACCGAAAAAAATTTCCGATACGTCTCCAATTGACCAAATTTGGCCTAAAAATAAAAATTTTTCCCCAATTTTTTCCTGGGGGCCGCCGCCCCCAGACCCCTGCGCCTCTGTGACTTACTATTCCTTGTTATTCTCTTTCATCAAAGCCTATGCATGTCTACACGAGTATATTATGCTGCATTTAGTTGTGTAATACACTGTCTGGGCTGATGTTCCAATCTTGTGTTTTATTTTCCTGTCGAAAAAATATTGTGATACGTCTCCAGCTGACCGAATTCGGCCTAAAAATTGAAAAATCTCCATTTTTTCCTGGGTACACAACTGGCTTTTACAACATTTTTCCTGGGTACACAACTGGCTTTTACAACAAACAGACTCCGGCATAACCACAGAACCGGGATTTTGATGGCGAATAATCAGGTGGATTGCGAAATCAGTCCGAACCCGAATTAACGGTCATAGCCACGGATCACGGGGAAAAACCACTTGCGGCCGAGACGACCGTGAAAATTCGGATTCTCGACGTTAACGACAATCCGCCCCGTTGTCACAGCCATTGCGGCCGAACTTCCAGAAGATACTACCGTTGGGTCCTGTTTTACACAGGTTTGTCGCATGCAATTTTACCTAAGGGCCTTTTGATAAATTTTATTAACTGGATTCGATTTATTAGATTAACTTATGTATATAATTCCAGTTTCCACATAGGATTAAGTTCAATAGATAAACTTTTAGCAAAAAATAAAAGTATGTAAATGCAGATGAAATGGTTTGATCGTCCTATAAAATTTCGTGAAGTTTTGTTAATCTTATATTCTTGATTTACTGAATGTATATAATCCAGTTAATCTAATCCAGTTAATATAATTTTTGAAAAAGCCCCAAGTGATCCAATCCGTATTTGGTTTATACTAAGAGCTCTTTCTCTACATGGTTGGACGAGTTTATTTTAGTCTGCCTAAACGGTTTAAAAATCATGCTTAAAAGTTTGTAATTTTTCGTTTCCAAACTTCTGGACTCAATAGTCACGTCCGTTTAGTCCAATGATACGTTTAGGTTCGGATTCAGACTAAAATTAAGCAGCAGACTTATTTTAACTCTTCAGTCCGATAGTCATTCCTAAACCTCGGACTAACTTAAGTCCGTTTAATCCGTTAACTGACTGGGCCCCTTGTTCCAGCTTTAACCGCATTGGTGAAATCTGGGGAAATGTGTATTTGTTTATCTAAACGGTCTTTGTCACCCGAACAATTACTCAACCCCCATTGACCTTGATAGGGCCATTTTAGTTTCATAATCTCATCAATTTTGCTACATCTGCTGTTGCCTTTCTTAATAGTAAACGATTAGTAGATTTTCATTTACCCAGTCGAATACCACCTGTTAACCAACACCCAGGGAGTATATAAGGCATATAATATAAATGGGCCAGGGTGTAAAGGGTTAGTTTAGTTTAGAAACCTAATTCAATGGGTACAGTTATTTAGTACGGTACAGTACCTATATACGAGACGAGTCCTTGTGGCAGATTGAGAAATAGGGTCATTTAGTTCGATTAGACTTGTTTGCTTATCTTACCTTTTATCCAAAAGTTTACGTACGTAAACTTACGAACTTTTGCGTAATTCTGTAAATTCTTGCAGCATGCAACATGTAGAGAGAGTGCATATGTATGGTTTGATAATATATATACATGCTTTTAAGTGATTAAGGTATTATATATATATATATATACTCAAATCGCTAACTAAATCAATACAAGATTAAATACGTAAGGTAACATGATATATATCTTACACTGTTGATAAGTTGACAATCAACTAAAGTCAATTTAGTCACTTCAAGTTACACTCTATTACGTATGAAGCTTAATAGTAGCTAATTTATGGTATTAATTTTGCATAATTCTTATTGTTTTAACAATGGACAAACACGAACAGGTATACTTTATGGCAATATATATCGTGCAATTGATAATTTTGTATATATAGTATGTTTTTTGTTATTTTTTGACATGTATATACGGGACCGTTTTTTTCATCCAACGCTTCGTTACTCTAAACTCTGTAATAAGATTGTAATTTTTTTCCGTTAGTTCAGCACTTAAAACCTTTGAAAACTTTTTGTGTGTTTCTGAAAGTGTTTTTGTAACTTTGAGTCCCTACTGTTAAATTTTAGGTCATTTCAACCGTAAAATGGTGTAGCAAAAAGTTAGAGGCCAAACTTAACAATAACTTCCAGGAGACTTCGTACTGTGTAAATTTTAAATCAGATTTTGAAAAATAACTATCGCTGCAGGGACCAAATTTATGATGTTGAGAATATTGACTTGTCCGTGGTGCCCGAACATGTACACGAGGTCTCGGTCTGGGGGGGAGGCTTGTCCCTGATTTTGCGAAATTTTAGGGGGGGCTTGCCCCGACGTTTGGAGGGTTTGAACTGACAAAAACGCAAAAATTCCCAATTTTTGCCAAAAAATGGGAAACTTTGCAAAATTCACATCTTTTAGCATTTTTTTCGCGTTTTGCTCGTTTTCGAAGCATTTTACAGCAATCTGGGGGCTGTTTTTGAGTTTTCGAGCACCTTTTATTGGTACCAAAGAGGAGGGCTTGTCCTGTAGGGTCAAATGTGAGGGAGGGGCTTTTCCAGGAATATCAAATCTGGGGGTAGGGGCTTGCTCCCCCCAGACCCCTTATGTACACCTGTGATTCCCGTTTGACTGTAAGCAAGATTTTTTATCTGCTGTTAAAAAACTAAAGTAGTCGGTACTACAGTTCACAATCGGGTCGGATCGGGTCCGGTTTGGGTCTGCTTGGGTCGGATCGGGTTGAGATTTCCCGACCCGCCGGTTAAGCGGGTCACTTCGAGTCAAAACTTTTAGGCAAAAATCACAGAATTTCACGTTATATTTTGCTATTTTGACCATCTTCTCAAACTAATGGACTCGTGGCAGAAAGACTGCTAGACTAGAGAATCACGGAGCCGAAACGTATCATCGACATTTCACGAAAAACATAAGAAAAATTTCACAAGCAAATCTTGTGTTTGACAGTTTGTAAAGCAGCTTGACGAGAATTCGGGTCGGGTCGGGTCGGGTTGGAATCTATCATGGGTCGAGTCGGGTCGGGTCGAAAAACGACCCGTTGCAAACTCTAGTCGTTACTCGTTACGTACTTAAGCAACTCTATGTAACTTGACCCACATATACGCATATGTACAAGACACTCCAAATTCCGAAGGCTCCATTCATAGCCGTATATCCGTTCAGCCGGCAAAAGTACAAAATAATTACACCAATAGCAATGTTTGTATAAAATAATTCGTGATTATTTTCTAATTTGTCTGGCTGAAAAGACATGTAAATTATATATGCGTGAAAGTGAATCGACTATTAGTTTTATGTATATACATTTACAATATTTTTTGCCAATATATATATATATATATATATATATATATATATATATATATATATATATATATATATATATATATACCATTTACAGTTTCAATTTAATCCACTAGATTCGTAAATTAGCAGTTAGCAATTATCTAGCTCGGGAATGTTTCTCAAAATTAAATTGAAGGAATTAAATTATCCGCGTGTTAAAATCTTTGCTTTGACCTCTACATTTGGGTGTAAGACGGGTCATTCGAATTACAATGTAATTAATAGTATATACATAGATTAAATTGGGCTTATCGAAGATCAAATATCGGCCTTCCCTACCTTATATATGGAAATACTAATAATGGACGTTTTTACATCACTGGCGGTCCCAGACTTTAATTTGGGGGAGGGGTGGTGGTCTGAAGAATTTTCTGAAGAATTTTTTTTCACTTTTTATAATAGCGTTTTTCAGCTTTACGCTACATATGTATCTAGTTATTATCGCAGCCATATCAAGGGCATGAGTTGAGTGTGTTTGTAGTAAAACCAGTGGCCTACCCAGAATTAAATGGAGATTTTTTTCAATTTTTAGGCCGATTTTGGTCAACTGGAGTATCAGAAATTTTTTCCGACAGGAAAATAAAACAAAAGATGGGAGCATCTGACAGCGTATTACACAACTATAATGTAGCATAATGTTCTCACGTAGACATACTAACGCAGCCTAATGTACTTGTGTATATATACACGCATAGGCTTTGATAAAGGATAAGAACAGAAATAGAAAGCCACAGAGTCGCAGGGGTCTGGGGGCTGCAGCCCCCAGAAAAAAATTGGGGAAAATTTTAGATTTTTAGGCCAAATTTGGTCAATTGAAGACGTATCGGAAATTTTTTTGGTCAATAAAAACCAAAGGGGGATCACTTCACGATTTCTGCAACCTACAGAGCGGTTGTGTCTTATCAGTCGCTCTGTAGTCAAGATGAGTTCAGATGGCACTGCAAACGTGCCCAACAATGCCGAGTCTGATTCCACAGCCACAACCGTGAACAGTCCGGAGCCCAGAGTGACGGCACTGGTGGACACCAACGCAATTGCAGACATCATCCGCCAAGAGATCAGACGAACCGTGGGACCCGCGTCCAAGAATATTCCGGATATCGACCCTGGCGTCAAAAAGCCGAAGCTGCAAAAGATGTACGCGCACAACAAGGCGATCCTCGAGCTGGTCCAAAAAGCTATCGCTGAACTTTTCGCAGACGACCCGGACGTGGAGATCGCAGCCGCCTTCCTACAAGACGCCCACCACAAGTTGGCCCATCGGCTGAAGCTCCTAAAGATTGCAGACAAGCACGACTGGGCCACTGTCGAGCTGTACGATACAGAGGAAAAGATCGGCGACAACGACGAAGATGAAAAGCGAATTCGACAAGCCGCCTCCGAGGCCAAAAAACGAAAGCACGACGAAGATTCAGCATATCGGAAAAAGGTAAAGCTGGATGTCGACCGGCCCTTTCGCTTCGCGGCCCCCGGATCACGTCCATTTTCGGGGGCTAGTTACCAGGCCCCGCCCGACTACCAGTCTTGCGTTGCCCCGCGGTACACCGCGGCCCCCCCGATACTGGGCGCCTCGTCCCAGTGGAAGTCAAAATTATTCCCCCAAAAGCCTCCTCGCCAACCCCCGCTCATTCGACACCTGCTATTTCTGCTTCGGAACGGGTCACTGGGCCAGCAAGTGTCCAAACAAACCCACAAATCCTGGCCCCTCCGGAAGCCGCTAAAGAAGAAGAAATACAATTTTTCCGTAAGTCCAGTAATAAACTAAAAACTGTAACTGTGAACGATACTGTCATAGGTAAACAACCAACACTCTCAGTTCGTGGTAGATTGAAGGAAAGTGTAGTTTTTTGGGAAAAATAAATGCTAATAAGTATGTGCTTAGTACTATAAGACATGGTTTCTTTATCCCTTTTCACAAACATCCAAACCGAGCTATATTTAAAAACAATAAATCCGCCCTGGCGGAGTCCGAATTTGTTTCAAAGTCAATTACAGAAATGCTAGTGTCTGGCTATTGTGTCGAAGTCGACAGTTGTCCAGTGGTCGTAAATCCACTGTCTGTGTGTGTGCCTACGAAGGGCTAAAAACGACTATATGCGACTTGCGCTACGTGAACGCGCATATCCAAAAACGGAAAATAAAACTCGATGACTATAAAGTAGCTCGTCAATACTTTACTAAAAACGGGTTTTTAGCTGCGTTTGATATTACAAAAGGTTACTATCACATAGAAATTTTTGAAAACACCGTCAGTATCTTGGTTGTGCCTGGGAAATTAATGGCATAAATAAGTATTTTGTCTACTGTGTCCTACCTTTCGGGTTAAGTCTAGGACCCTTCATTTTCACAAAGGTAGTACGACCACTTGTCCATTACTGGCGTAGTAAAAATGTAAAAATAGCAGTTTATATAGACGATGGCCTTGTAGGGGCTGACACGTTACAACAGGCAGTCGAGCATGCACAACTGGCGTCAGAGCCTACGCCAGTTGGTTTTAGAAAACGAAAAATGTGAATGGGTTCCGACCCAGTCGTTGAAATGGCTTGGTTTTATTATTAACCTACAGACGTTTAAATTCGAAATACCTCCTTACAAACTAGAAAATGTAGCGACCCGTCTAAAAAAGGTCCTAAAATCTCACGTCGCGACAAGACGTGATCTGGCAAAAATCGCTGGCAACATTATATCCCTAAGTCTAGCTCTAGGCAACGTGACCCGAATCATGTCGAGAAGTTTGTACGCCGACATTTCTTCTAGAATAAAATGGGATACAATTCTGAAATTTTGGAGCGATAACATTTTTTCGGTCGAATCGATTACAATTGAGCCAGAAAACTTGCCAGCTCACATAATGTTCTCTGACGCTAGTTCACTCGGCAGCAACCCTTTCGAAAAGAACGGACAACGTTATTGCCCGAAACTGTTT